>CM047511.1:31219395-31224395 GCA_026122265.1 Ammodytes dubius | reverse complement strand
TATTGAGCTGTGGAAAAGGGGTAGGATTAAATAAGTTTATACTTCTTCCTACTCCTTTTCAGGCATATCAATTCAATATGTTATTTGTTTATTTTGTTTCTTTTTATTTCTTTTGTGAAATCATTTGAACATATTTTTTCATGCTTTTTTTTTTTTTTTTTTTTTTTGATATGTCTGAAATAAATCAAATCAAATCAAATCAAATGTTTACTGTATTGTACATGTGTCTCCCAGGCTACCTAGTGCTCAGAGACCTTGGTTTTAATGTTTACTGTATTGTACATGTGTCTTCCAGGCTACCTAGTGCTCAGAGACCTTGGTTTTAATGTTTACTGTATTGTACATGTGTCTCCCAGGTTACCTAGTGCTCAGAGACCTTGGGTTTAAGGTGGACCAGTACGTAGCGTCGGAGGTGTGTGAGGATTCCATCTCCGTGGGCGTGGTCAGGCACGAGGGACGGATACAGTACGTCCACGATGTCAGGAACATCTCCAAGAAAAACGTAAGAACGCAAAAATATAAAAGTACACAATTTATAATAACAACACACTGACAACTATAAACAACTATAACTATACTTAACCAGCTATAATAAGACTACTACCTGCACTTTACTGTATATAACTGTTGTAATAAACACAGATATTATGCTGTAAATATATTTATATATGAATGTTTGCACTCTGGTTAGACCCACCTACATTTTGTTGCATTGTAACCTGTTACTGTGTGATGACAATAAAGTGAATCTAATCTAATGTAACACATTTAATATGCATTTAGAATTACAATTTTGAAAATGTTAAATGACAAAGGACATTATTTAAATTGTTTGCAGCCCAAATGATAGATAGATAGATAGATAGATAGATAGATAGATAGATAGATAGATAGATAGATAGATAGATAGATAGATAGATAGATAGATAGATAGATAGATAGATAGATAGATAGATAGATAGAGATTGATAGACAGACAGACAGACAGACAGACAGACAGACAGACAGACAGACAGACAGACAGACAGACAGACAGACAGACAGACAGACAGACAGACAGACAGATAGATAGACAGATAGATAGATAGATAGATAGATAGATAGATAGATAGATAGATAGATAGATAGATAGATAGATAGATAGATAGATAGATAGATAGATAGATAGATAGATAGATAGATAGATAGATCTGTACATTCACTTAAATAATTAAATACACAGTAGAGAATATATAAGGTATATTATAGTAGATACAGTATGTGTCAGTACCTCAGTCTAACACTAGGTGGTGCTGTTTCCCCTCTCAGCTGTTGGACTGGGGTCCGTTTGACCTGGTGATCGGAGGAAGTCCCTGTAATGACCTGTCCATAGTCAACCCAGCACGCAAAGGTCTCTATGGTAAATACACTGGAGGATGTTAAGTCTTATTGTGCATATTTTAATACGTGGCATGTTTTTCAAATATTATAATTTACTTAACAGAACTTCAAGTACTCACTTAGCTTAGAACAAATCTATTTATATTTTTCAAAATTATATTTTTTAAGTTTATACTTCTTCCTACTCCTTTTCAGGCATATCAATTCAATATGTTATTTGTTTATTTTTTGTTTATTTTTATTTCTTTTGTGAAATCATTTGAACATATTTTTTTATTGTATTTTCATGCTTTTAATTTTTCTTTTTTGATATGTCTGAAATAAATCAAATCAAATCAAATCAAATCAAATCAAATTGGTTAAATTTTTCACAACATATTTAAGACCTTAGTCACAAGGGTTTTAAATGTAACAAAAGTTAGTTTTTGCTTATTGTAATCGTAAAAATGTAAGAAAATCCTGAGCCCATAATTTAACAACTTATTACATTATGTAGCGAGCAAAATATTGTTTCTCATAATAGTGAAATCATTTTATTAGGCCTACATTTTAGGATGAGTCAACAGTTTATGGATAAAAGGGGTTAATTATTTCAATGGGCAAAAAGTTATTTCGTTTTGGGCTCAAGATTCTGTTATTATGGGCTCTTACAAGGCAGGACTTTGTATATTTGTATCCTGGTGTTATTCCCCTGTCTTCAGAAGTCTCAAAATATTTTAAAAAGCAAAAAAAAATCTTGGGGAAAAAAAAAAAATAAAAAAAAATAATGCATATTTAATCCACTCTTTTCAACACTATACAGTATATATTCATGTCCTGAGGGAACCCTCATCTTCCCACATTAAGCTGTCAATCAATGAATGGAATAAGTTTCATTTGAAAATTCATGGGAATTTTTCTTTTTGTCTGTGTGTGTGTGTGTGTGTGTGTGTGTGTGTGTGTGTGTGTGTGTGTGTGTGTCTGTCTGTCTGTCTGTCTGTCTGTCTGTCTGTCTGTCTGTCTGTGTATGTGTGGTCTGTGTGTGTGTTCCTGTGTGTGTGTGTGTGTGTGTGTGTGTGTGTGTGTGTGTGTGTGTGTGTGTGTGTGTGTGTGTGTGTGTGTGTGTGTCGTCAGAAGGCACAGGTCGCTTGTTCTTTGAGTTCTACCGGCTGCTTTCCGAGGCGCGGCCCAAAGAGGGAGAGGACCGGCCTTTCTTCTGGATGTTTGAGAACGTGGTCGCTATGGGCGTCAACGACAAGAGGGACATCTCCCGCTTCCTACAGGTGGGAATCATTTATTTATTTATTCATTCATTCATTCATTCATTCATTCATTCATTCATTCATTCATTCATTCATTCTTCCGGACAATTACACATAATACATAATTTTCTCATTGCATATTCATACATATTACTTTGTTTTATCGTCCGAAGGGTGGCAGGAGAAGACAAAGGAATTATGATGGCTATAGAGTGTATAATGTTATTCAATCATTTTATACTGGGGTCAAAATTAACCATATACCGTGGTTAAACACCCCCCCCCCCCCTCCCTCCATAGAGTCTCAGTCCTCTTCACAGCAGACCCGGGTTAGAATCCAGCCCGGGTCGTTCTCTGCATCTCTGTCTCTCTGCACTATCAAATAAAGCATGGGAAAGGCCCAAAAATTATCTAAAAAATCGAGAGAAAAAAGTGAAGTACTTGTTTATGTGTATTTCTGGTGACTATGAGTAATCTTTTTTTTTTTTTTTTTTTTCTTAAAGATATTTTTTGGGCATTTTTATGCTTTATTTGATAGTGCAGAGAGACAGAGGTGAAATGGGGCAGAGAGGGGAGTGACATGCAGAGAACGACCGTGGGTGGGAATCGAACCCGGGTCTGCTGCTGGGCCCGGCCCGGGAGGGGGACGCCTTACCAACTGAGCTAAAGGCACCCCCACTATGAGTAATCTCCTAAAAGTTGATTTGATATTAATAATTATTATTGTTATTGTCCTCAGTGTAACCCGGTGATGATCGATGCTATCGAGGTCTCTGCTGCTCACAGAGCGCGCTACTTCTGGGGAAACCTGCCGGGGATGAACAGGTAGGAACTAACCCTGTGCTCCGAATCGCATACTTTTTTCTATTCTACATACTACATCTGACCATAAAAAGTATGTAGTAAGCATGCAGTATGTATGCTACAATTTGGACATACTTTTACTTATTTATTCCATCATAACATTGCGCCTTGATCTTGCCTCTCTTGCTTTTATATCCGTCTCATCCCCGTTTGTTTTCATACGGAGGCTCCGTCGATGTGACGTCACTTCCGGTGCGCACCGGATTGTGGGTCAGAATCGCCCAAATAGCATGCTGATTTCAACACTAACAATCTGGGCCGGATCTATTAGACATCCGGGTACTTCTAACCATCCTAAATCTGGCCACAAGAATCGGGACATCCTAAATATTTTTTCTACCATACTAAATAGCAGAAAGTATGGGGATTGGAACGCGGCCATGAACTCCATCCACAAACAGATTTCAGTATTCAATCAAATCCAACTTTATTTCTATAGCACATTTATCACAATGTGCTTTACAGACGACAATAGGAAGCAATACAGTCAGTGCAGCTACATGGCACAACTAGATTGGATTAAGACTAGACACTCGAACGGACCATGTCACTTGTCTGAGTATACATGGCCTTTCGGAAATCGGATAAATGGCTGTCTCCACTATCCTAGGTGTCCTTATCCGACTTCTCTTGTCTGAAGTAGATCGGAAAAAGGTGTTTACATGCAGTTTAAAAGTCCTGTTGAAGTCTTATTCGTTTAGTTACCCGATTATGAGTCTGCATGTAACTGCACTGACAGAAAAGACATTAAAGGTGCACCGAGGAACTTTCACTTTGTTTTCATTTTAGCGGCCCAAAAGCGGAAGTGTTTTTACTACGCCAGCTGTTGTTCCTGGGTGAGCGTATATACCCATGACAAAGGCATTAAGAAAAACTATATAAAAATAGCATTCTCTTTGCCCGGATGGTTTCGTTTGCTGTTACATGTAATTCATGATCATCAGAGGAAAAACTGAAAACTGTTTCAGAAATATTAAAAAGTTCATTGTAGGTCCTTCAAAAAGGCAAGATTTTAAAGGTGTTCCACAGACAGGCGGCATGCATACTAACTGAAGGCTGCCTCCATGCATACTAACTGAAGGCTGCCTCCCCATTTCTCTTCAGTCCAAGTGGCTTCTGGGACAGTAGAACCCTCAGTGTCAGACCCTCCCAGGGACCTACCCGGTGTGTAGGCCTTTATTTATTGCCCCTTATAATGTACACCTTCAATTCCTTCAGTTTACTGCATATTGAACATATTGTATCCACAGAGCTTCACTTTGTCCACATTTCGTTATGCTACAGCCAGGAATAACGCTGGATTGAATTAAGTGAGATGTTTCCACAGCTTAATTGGAGTCCACCTGTGGTACATTTAAATGTGAAGAAGCGCTGTGAATACTTTCCGTGTGCACTGTATCTCCCCAGCATGTCAGACATGTATTTAGGGCGCATGGCTGTGTAGGTTTATTTTTTATGTTTAGACTGAAATGATCTTTGGATCTATTCTGACAGCAGATATATAGCTCTGGAAAA
>CM047511.1:31209983-31216795 GCA_026122265.1 Ammodytes dubius | reverse complement strand
ACATATAAGCATGTACAGGTTTATGCCGCACCCACACATGTCCTTATATGTTTTAGGACAATTTAAAAAAAAATATTAATATTGTTTGTATGTGAACTAAACTAAAAACTAATGCATGCTAACCCTTCCCCAGGTGTTTCTGTGTGGACTGCCTGGACATCCTGGTGGACCCTGGAGCCTCTAACGTGGCGCGCTTCGTTGACCCGTGGCGCTGCTTCATGTGTCAGCCGCCGCTCGGCTACGGAGCCCTGAAGAGACGCCACGACTGGAGCATCAAGCTACAGCTGTTCTTCGCTAACGACAACGGACAGGAGTTTGTGAGTTGATTTATTGATAGCCTAACACACACACAAACCCTCAGTAAGTCAGTCAGTCAGTCAGTCACTCACTCACTCACTCACTCGCTCACTCGCTCACTCACACGCTCACTCACTCACTCACTCACTCACTCACTCACTCACTCACAAACACACACACACACACATATTAATGACAACGGACAGGGGTTTGTGAGTCATTTATTTTTTATATATATCATTTTTGGGGGGATTCTTCATGCACCATTGACAGTTTGTGGAGACAGACATGAAATGGGTCAGAGAGGGGAATTACATGCAGAGGCCTCACTGAGTGACTTTGCTTCAGTAAAAGAAAAAAAATATATTATTGTAAAAAATCTATGTACTTTTGGGCCCATTATTGGACCTAAGAACCATTTCATAGTTGTAGGAACTTCATTCTAAAAACCTCTCGTTTCATTGCACACACTAACTTTTACAACATGTTAGTGTCCAAAAGTTTTTACAGAACAGATTATGGATACATCCTTTTTTCATGTTATAAATTAATTTTTTTTTTTTTAAAGATATTTTTTGGGCATTTTTTTATGCTTTATTTGATAGTGCAGAGAGACAGAGGTGAAATGGGGCAGAGAGGGGAGTGACATGCAGAGAACGACCGCGGGCTGGAATCGAACCCGGGTCTGCTGCTGGGCCCGGCCCGGGAGGGGGACGCCTTACCAACTGAGCTAAAGGCGCCCCCATGTTATAAATTAATTCTGAGATAAGAATAATCCTCCTAAAAGCCTTCCATTCTGTGTCCCCCTCAGGAGCAGCCTCAGATCTACCCGGCCGTCCCAGCTGACCAGAGACGACCAATCAGAGTGCTCTCTCTGTTCGACGGCATCGCCACCGGTAAGAGCCACACCAGGCCGTCTATATGGAGGATTATTTATCTTTTTTTTAATCCATTTTCAAGCTTTATTAGACAGTACAGACAGACAGTTATCTAGTGCTTAGAGACCTTGGTTTTAAGGCGGACCAGTACATTTCTCCATATGGTCTATAATGTATGACTGCTGTATGTTTGAGGTGGTGGTCGGAGGGGCCGTAGGCGCTGAATGGCAGCCACGCTTCCGTCAGTCTGCCCCAGGGCAGCTGTGGCTACTATTGTAGTTTACCACCACCGGTATGACTGTGTGTGAATGAATGGAACCTGGAACCCTGTAAAGCGCTTTGAGTACCTTGAAAAGCGCTATATAAATCCAATCCAATCCATTATTATTATTATTAATGTTTACTGTATTGTTTATGTGTTTCCCAGGTTACCTAGTGCTCAGAGACCTTGGTTATAATGTTTACTGTATTGTATATGTGTTTCCAGGTTACCTAGTGCTCAGAGACCTTGGTTATAATGTTTACTGTATTGTATATGTGTTTCCAGGCTACCTAGTGCTCAGAGACCTTGGTTTATGGTCTATAATGTTTACTGTATTGTACATGTGTCTCCCAGGTTACCTAGTGCTCAGAGACCTTGGTTATAATGTTTACTGTATTGTATATGTGTTTCCAGGCTACCTAGTGCTCAGAGACCTTGGTTTATGGTCTATAATGTTTACTGTATTGTACATGTGTCTCCCAGGTTACCTAGTGCTCAGAGACCTTGGGTTTAAGGTGGACCAGTACAGAGAGAGGGGTTTACTGTATTGTACATGTGTTTCCAGGTTACCTAGTGCTCAGAGACCTTGGTTATAATGTTTACTGTATTGTACATGTGTCTCCCAGGTTACCTAGTGCTCAGAGACCTTGGTTTTAAGGTGGACCAGTACGTAGCGTCTGAGGTGTGTGAGGATTCCATCTCCGTGGGCGTGGTCCGGCACGAGGGACGGATACAGTACGTCCACGATGTCAGGAACATCTCCAAGAAAAACGTAAGAACGCAAAAATATAAAAGTACAAAATTTATAATAACAACACAGTGACAACTATAACCAACTATAACTATACTTAACCAGCTATAATAAGACTACTACCTGCACTTTACTGTATATAACTGTTGTAATAAACTTTTGCTGCACAGATATTATGCTATAAATATATTTATACATGAATGTTGCTTGAAATGATTTTTGCACTCTGGTTAGACCCGCCTACATTTTGTTGCATTGTAACCTGTTACTGTGTGATGACAATAAAGTTAATCTAATCTAATGTAACGCATTTAATATGCATTTAAAATTCAAATTTTGAAAATTTTAAATGACAAAGGACATTATTTAAATTGTTTGCAGCCCAAATAATAGATAGGATGGATGGATGGATGGATGGATGGATGGATGGATGGATGGATGGATGGATGGATGGATGGATGGATGGATGGATGGATAGATAGATAGATAGATAGATAGATAGATAGATAGATAGATAGATAGATAGATAGATAGATAGATAGATAGATAGATAGATAGATAGATAGATAGATAGATGGATGGATGGATGGATGGATGGATGGATGGATGGATGGATGGATGGATAGAACTGTACATTAACTTATAGAATGAAATACACAGTAGAGAATATATAAGATATATTATAGTAGATACAGTATGTGTCAGTACCTCAGTCTAACACTAGGTGGTGCTGTTTCCCCTCTCAGCTGCTGGACTGGGGTCCGTTTGACCTGGTGATTGGAGGAAGTCCCTGTAACGACCTGTCCATAGTCAACCCAGCACGCAAAGGTCTCTATGGTAACTACACACCACAGGATGCTTTAATACTTATTTTGCATGTCGATATGTGCCGTCTTTATTGAATTTAATGATGTTAAGTCTTATTGGGCATTTGCATTGGCATGCAAGACCACGTTAACATCTGTGGAAACAGTATACAAACAAGCCATTAAGATTTTAGATAAAAAACCGAAAACCTATCACCACTGCAATATCTTAAAGAAGCACGATTTACTGAGTTGGCAAAACATGATCAAGTATGCAGACTGCACCCTGGTTTTTAAAATTCTCAACAGACTCGCCCCAGCGCCATTGCAAATGGTTATACAAAAAAAATGAAAGTAGATCCACCCGGGCAACTTCTCGAGGTGACTGTATTGTTCCTTTTAGAAAAAGTGCCTATGGACAGGCTGTATTTTCATACCGTGCAACTCATACCTGGAACACACTACCCGCTGCTCTACGTGAGCTTCCCACTCTTGGCTCTTTTAAAAAACGTCTTAAAGTATGGCTGCTGGAATCTCAAAACTGTTCACACAATCTATCATAGATTTTTATTTTATTTATTTAATTTTTTAACATTATTTGAATAATTGTTTTTACTCACTTGTTCTGTCGGTTGCATGTTTTTTTTTTTTTTCCTTTTAGATTGTCTGTTTTTATTTATGAGTACACGCGTATGTTTGTTTAATGTGATTGGTGTCGACCAATCAAGGGACAAAGGATGCAAATTAGCACTTGCTACAATCCTGTATATTTACATGTAAATGTCTATTAATATGCAATGTCCCCTTTTAAATAAATAAACTTAAACTTATTTTAATATTGAACGTTAAACTTATTTTTGTGGTTTTATTTAGCATAAAAATCAAATCAACCATGTTTACCTACTAGAGCATTACATTTTGTGAAATCAAACATCTAGATTTTGTCATGTGTCCTGAGAGTTTCCAAAACAAACGTATGTTTTCACCTCAAACAGAAAAAAATCTGTGGGGCTTTTCATAAAAATATTTTAATAGTTGTTGTCAAAATGCCAAAAAAAAAAAAAATTTAAAGAAAAAAAGTATGCATATTTTAGCCACTCTTTTCACCCCTGTATATTAATGTCCTGACGTTCTCCCCCTGTCTCTAGAAGGCACAGAGCGTCTGTTCTTTGAGTTCTACCGTCTGCTGTGATATTATATACAGTATAAAAATGAGTGTCTATTATATATTATATCTATATAGTCTATATTCATGTCCTGACGTTCTCCCCTTGTCTCCAGAAGGCCTATTACTAAAGTATGGTTTTCTGTTGTGTCCCTGTCCCTGTCATCAGAAGGCACAGGGCGCTTGTTCTTTGAGTTCTACCGGCTGAATTTTCTTGGTATAAAAAGCAAAAATGCAAACTCCCCAAAAAAATATGGCAACAGATGAAAATGCCAAAAGAAAATAACAAAAAAAGAGTACTATTTTCACCCCTGTATATTCATGTCCTGATGTTGTGTGTGTGTGTGTGTGTGTGTGTGTGTGTGTGTGTGTGTGTGTGTGTTTTTGTCACCAGAAGGCACAGGGCGCTTGTTCTTTGAGTTCTACCGGCTGCTTTCTGAGGCGCGACCCAAAGAGGGAGAGGACCGGCCTTTCTTCTGGATGTTTGAGAACGTGGTCGCTATGGGCGTCAACGACAAGAGGGACATCTCTCGCTTCCTACAGGTGGGAATTATAGATAGATAGATAGATAGATAGATAGATAGATAGATAGATAGATAGATAGATAGATAGATAGATAATAGATAGATAGATAGATAGATAGATAGATAGATAGATAGATAGATAGATAGATAGATAGATAGATAGATAGATAGATAGATAGATAGATAGATAGATAGATAGATAGATAGATAGATAGATAGATAGATAGATAGATAGATAGATACTTTATTTATCCCGAGGGAAATTCAGGTATCCAGTAGCATAAAACAAGACATACATTAAACATACATTAGGCTAAAATTAAGATATATATCTAAATTAAAATATAAAAACTAACAGTACCTACAATAAACTTTAACCTAAATTAAAATATAAGATAAAATGAACAGTAGCTACAGTAACGGTGCAGACAGTAAACAGTGCAAATGAAAGTAAATCAGTGATGGCTATAGAGCGTATAATGTTATTCAATCATTTTATACTGGGCTCAAAATCAACCATATACCTTGGTTAAACCCCCCCCCCCCCTCCCCCCCTTCAATAGAGTCTCAGTCCTCTTCACAGCAGACCCGGGTTAGAATCCAGCCCGGGTCGTTCTCTGCATGTCATTCCCCTCTCTGCCCCATTTCATCTCTGTCTCTCTGCACTATCAAATAAAGCATGGAAAATTACCAAAAATTATCTAAAAAAAATGATGTGAAGTACTTGTTTATGTGTATTTCTGGTGACTATGAGTAATCTCCTAAAAGTTGATTTGATATTAATTATTATTATTATTATTGTTGATTTCCTCAGTGTAACCCGGTGATGATCGATGCTATCGAGGTCTCTGCTGCTCACAGAGCGCGCTACTTCTGGGGAAACCTGCCGGGGATGAACAGGTAGGAACTAACCCTGTGCTCCCCATCGCATACTCTTTCTTTTCTCTATTCTACAAATTACATCTTACCATAACAATAATCAAGTAAAGTTTAATGCCGAGGCCACAGAATTGAACTTAACTTGAGTACGGATGGCATGCTCACACTAGCCAAACGATCTAGACTTTAGGGGGCAAACGTCCACAGACAGGTTGTTCCACAGACAGGCGGCATGCATACTAACTGAAGGCTGCCTCCCCATTTCTCTTTAGTCCAAGTCGCTTTCTGGACAGTAGAACCCTCAGAGTCAGACCCTCCCAGGGACCTACCCGGTGTGTAGGCCTTTATTTATTGCAAATGTATTTTAAAAAAAAAAAAAAAAAAAAAAGAACTCACTTGTAGATAAGTATTCACAGCCTTCATCAAGCTTTAAATTGAGCTCAGGTCCATTCTGTTTCTATTGATTAACATTGAGATGTTTCCACAGCTTAATTGGAGTCTACCTGTGGTAATTTCAGTTGTTTGGACATGATTTGGAAAAGGCACACACCTGTCTATACAAGGTCCTTAATTGGAGTCAACTTTTGGTAAATTCAGATGTGAAGAGGCGCTATGAATACTTTCCGTATGCACTGTATCTCCCCAGCATGTCAGACATGTATTTAGGGCGCATGGCTGTGTAGGTTTTTTTGGTCATTTATAGAAAAAATCTTTGGATCTATTCTGACAGCAGAAACACAGCTCTGGAAAAAATGAAGAGACCAGTCTGGATTTTTCTTAAATCTTTGTCTCTACATTACTTAATGAAAAATGCTCTTAAATGACAAAAAAATGTATTGGAATTTGGTAGAAATGTTATCATTAGTTTGTATTATGAAACCAAAATGTTCATTCTACTCAAACATATGCCTATAAATAGTCAAACGAGAGACACTGAACATTTGGAGTGGTCTCTTAATTTTTTCCGGAGCTGTATAAACTTAGTGAAATAATCTTCGGATCTATTCTGACAGCAGATAAATATATTATTATTACTATAGTATTACGATATATTTACTCAGTGTTAACGTGTGTGTGTGTGTGTGTGTGTGTGTGTGTGTGTGTGTGTGTGTGTGTGTGTGTTGTGTGTGTGTGTGTGTGTGTGTGTGTGTGGTGTGTGTGTGTGTGTGTGTGTGTGTGTGTGTGTGTTGTGTGTTGTGTGTGGTAGTATGTGTTATGTTTGTGTGTGTATCTCACGTCCTCAGCCTCTG
>CM047511.1:31189983-31204983 GCA_026122265.1 Ammodytes dubius | reverse complement strand
ACCTTTAACAATTTATTTTTGTATTACATTTTTTATAGAAATTTCACAATCTGAGCTTTTCTCCAAAATACCTCCAAGGTTTTATTTCCAGAACACATTGATAACATGACTAACATTACAAACATTCGCCCCCAAAAAAAACAGCAGAGACTGACATTAACGTAAATAAAAAATGAATGAAACATATTTTTAAGTATTTTAAACAAAATGTTATTTTCAGAAAAAGGCCATTGATAAAGTTAAAGTTGCTGTGAACAGTTTGTTTGTGTCGTTCCAAAATTAGATACAAAAAAGTTACAAAGCACAATCGGAAAAAAAACTGGTCCCATATTACATCCATAATATTAGTACAAATCTTGAATCGGGGAGTGGGGAAAAGAAAGGAGTGAACTTTCACTGTATTGTAGTTTCTAACTTATCTATGCTACATTTTTTTAACAGCTTTGTGAAAAACCAAATATCAGAGTGATCTCTACATGAGGCAAGATTTTAGTTACATCACTAGTTCTACTGTTTGTTTAAAGGCCTACTTCACCGGTTTGAATATGAAGGTGTATTGAATTCTGAGATCCTATGTAGTATAAATATGCAAAAAAAAATTAAAATCGGTTCATCCTAGCCTGAGAAAAGGCAGAAAGAGTGTTTTTTTAACCCTATATTTCTCTTTCTCGTGACATCACAGAAAGAGAAATATAGGGTTAAAAAAAAACGTACTTTGTAAATATTACTGTGATGTCTTTTACTGTGACATCACAGTAATATTTACAAAGTACGTTTTTTTTAACCCTATATTTCTCTTTCTGTGATGTCACGAGAAAGAGAAATATAGGGTTAAAAAAAACACTCTTTCTGCCTTTTCTCAGGCTAGGATGAACCGATTTTAATTTTTTTTTGCACATTTATACTACATAGGATCTCAGAATTCAATACACCTTCATATTCAAACCGGTGAAGTAGGCCTTTAAGAAACACTGGTATGAAACAATACTTGTGCCTTGAAATAGACGTTCCACAAGACAAAAAACAATCGTTCAATGGGCAGTTTCTAACTTTTTTTGGCAAGAGAGTGAGACCTCTTTCTTTTTTTTTGCATCTTTGTGATATTGATCAAAAAGGCTGCGAAAGGCTTTCAAATACAACAGAGTGAGACACTTTTCTAGAATTAAAGGCCTACTTCACCGGTTTGAATATGAAGGTGTATTGAATTCTGAGATCCTATGTAGTATAAATGTGCAAAAAAAACACTCTTTCTGCCTTTTCTCAGGCTAGGATGAACCGATTTTAATTTTTTTTGCACATTTATACTACATAGGATCTCAGAATTCAATACACCTTCATATTCAAACCGGTGAAGTAGGCCTTTAAGAAATGGCACAAATTAGATGTAGAGGTCGCGTTGGACGGAGAGCAGTAAGAACAGGCACTTCCCTAGCCTGGAAAATCCAGACTGGTTGGCTGTGTTGTAAAAGCCCTACTAACTAACGTCCTCCATCCTACATACTCAGATGGCAATTTAAATTTGCTTTCGTTCTAAGATGTGGGTCTGGATTTCCAGGCGAGCACTTTCCTTCTCCCTCAAAACCCTTGTATGCACCGGTGAGATGAAGGCATTATAATGTTTATCGGGTTTGTCTGTATGTCTTGTTAGTTTGCATGAGTTGAATTGAGCAAAAATAAAAAAAACTTAGTACAAACTTAAGTAAGCACTCTTCCTAAATAGAAAAGTATAACATTGAGAGCATGATTGAAGGTGCTACATACATGCTAACAAAGGAATAAGGGGAAATGTGTTAGAACAGTAACATACATTTACAAACGCTCCTGACAAGCAGAAAGAACTAAATGAGGAATTGTCCCGATCTTGGTTTGGACAGAAGACCCGACTATCACTGTCCCAGACTAAACTATGAGCCCTTCAGTGATGATAACACAGGCGGAATTTACTCTAGAAAACATGGCGGCTACATGTTGCTAGCTAGCTACCGTGGTCCTCTTTGTTGACATGGCAGTTTACGGATCCTAGGCTGTGTATTAACAATGGATATTCTTTTTTCAGCGCGCACACAGTACAGACAGGTAGCGGATCGTGAGGAGGTAATTTCACTGATTTTGACAACAAACGTTAAATTTTTATAATTTAGAACAAAAATTCACAATTCAAAATGAGCACGGTTTTAAATACAGACCAATAAGTGAAAATACAAAAACACATCTGTTTGGTCAAAATGCTACAAGAAATAAATGTCCCTTGAACTCAGTAAAAAAAAAAAACACTGTTGATTTTGGAAATTGGAGACATTTACTGTGTTGCACTTGAATTGTAAGTTGAACACTTTGTCTAATAAATAATATGAAAAAAAAAAAAAAAAAAAAAACATAACATTCCGTTTGTGGAATGTGTTCAAGATTCTAGAATCAGTTTAGAATGGGGAGCGGACAGCCGGGTCTTCACTGGAGGTTCTTCATATCTTTATTATGTTTCTAATTGATTTTTAAAGACAGCCACACACAACACACACACACACACACTTAAAACAGCCACACACACATATATAAACAGACATACACATAGTACATCACCGTGTTTTTCACAGTGAAGTCTATTACAAAAACCAGATATGTAGTGCACCATCTAGTTTAGGGCAAGCTGGGGTAGTCCACATCAGCCCTGCGCAAGAATACCAAATACTTCCATACTATTAAGTATGCCAGAAAAAGATTTACTATACCCTGCGTTCCAAATCGCATACTCTTTCTTTTTTCTATTCTACATACTAAAGCTGGCCTGATCATTAAAATAATCTAGTTAGGATGCAGTATGCTACAATTGGGACATACTTTACTCTCTTATTTCATCATAATATGGCGCCTTAATCTTGCCTCTTGCTTATATATCCGTCTCATCACTGGTGGTTTTTATACAGAGGCTCCGTCGATGTGACGTCACTTCAGGTACGCACTGGATTGTGGGTCAGAATAGGATGCCGTTTTCCCACACTAAAAATTTTGACCGGTTGTAGTAGGCATCTAGGTATTTACTAACCATGCTAAATCTAACCGCGAAAATTGGGACATCCTAAATCTTTATTCTACCGTACTAAACAGCAGAAAGTATGGGGATTTGAACGCAGGGTTAGGATGTCCCAATACATGCAAGTATGCCCAAAAAAAAAATACCATAATGTTTTGATCACATCCAATTACATTTTGCAGTATTCAAAACCCGCACGCTTTAGTATGTACTATAGTAGAGAAAGTATGCGATTTGGAACGCAGGGAAAGTGTTGGTGTTCAATACAAAATCAAATATGGCCGCCGTGGCTTGAGGAAGGGGTTTGTGGAGCTGAACATCTCAGAGGAAAGATGATCGCAGTCTTCAATCTTGAATATTAAAATTCTTCTTGTTCCTCTGCATCTGGTATCACGAAGCCTTCCTGTAAAGACAGAGAGGGAGAAAAGAAACTACTGAAACAAATCTGTTTACCATCGTTTAGTCATTGTCAACAGTAGAACAAGACAAGGTTTTATAACACCAGCGATTTATACAAGTGTCCAAATCCCCAAAGAGTGAGAGAGTGAGTGAGTGAGTGAGTGAGTGAGAGAGTGAGTGAGAGAGTGAGAGAGAGAGAGAGAGAGTGAGTGAAAGAGTGAGTGAGTGAGAGAGTGTGTGAGTGAGTGAGTGAGTGAGAGAGTGACTGACAGAGAGAGAGTGTGGAGAATGTGAGAGAACTATTATCACACACACACACACACACACACACACACACACACACACACACACACACACACACACAGTGACCCTCTTAGCACTGAAGATGGTTTCTAGACTGACCATTTTTTTTGATAGTTATATAGACAAATATTCAATATGTTTAACCTGTGATGTTAGCATCAGCACCAACTGTGCCTGACCTGTATTAACCCTAACACCCTTTTATGTGAATGTCACCAATTTGATTCTCCATGAAAAAAATTATTGAGTGACTTACAATTACCCGAGGTCCTGATGATTTTTTTGGATCCGAAGCCTTAAGGTGAAGTAAGCGGTTTATTTATGTTAATATAAGTGTTAAATCGCTCTTTATTCATACGGTGGCCTTCAAGGACCAGAAGCTAGTCACTAGAGCTGCAACGCTTAATCAACGAATCGATTATCAAAATAATCGCCAACTATTTTGATAATCGATTAATCGTTTCAAGTAATTTTTTAATAAAACATTTCCAAATTCTCTGATTTCAGCTTCTCAAATGTGAATATTTTCTGGTTTCTTTAATCCTATTATGACAGTAAACTGCAATATCTTTGTGTTTTGGACATAAAAATACATTTGAGGAAGTCAACATGGGCTTTGGAAAATTTATCAACATTTTTCACCATTTTCTGACATTTTACGGGCCAAAACACTAATCGATTAATCAAGAAAATAATTGTCAGATTACTCGATTATCAAAATAATCGTTAGTTGCAGCCCTACTAGTTACTAAAGATGGCACCATCCACCACTGCCTCAAGTCTTTCCACAATATCAAGTGATGAGGTGAAGATGTATTTAAAATGTCAATAAATTCTACACACAGCACCTTTTGAAAGGGGAAATAACGGAGGCGCTCCAGTGGTGTAGTGGATAGAGCGTGTACCATATTGGCTCTGGCCTTCGTTGCAGTGGTCGCGGGTTCAAATCCGACCCGTGGACCTTTACTACATGTCACCCCCCCCCTCTCTCTCTCTCTCTCTCTCTCTCTGTCTCCCCATTTCAACTCTGTACTATTTAATAAAGCTTGAAAATGACAGAGCCTGATTTTGTTTTCACAGAACATTAGTCAATTTACAAACAAACAGACCACTCCCTAACTGTTCTACTGTTCTTTTTACTTGTATTTATTTTATGTATTGTGTCGGTATGTGTGTACTTTTGAGACAATTTTTCAAGCGTACTATTCATGTCATGGAGAGCACACACAGAAGCTATGATGAATGATGTTGAAATGTTTTGACACCAAAAACCAATAAAAAATAAATTACAAAAAAAAAAAAAAAAAAAAAAAAATGACAGAAAAAAAAAAAAATATATTAAATAAACTCACGTCTGTTGCATAGAGGATGTCTATGATTCCCTGCAGAGTGGGGTCACTCTCTCCGTCCTTCTCTTGACAGATCAGCTCAATGTTCCGCAGCTTTCCAAAATAAAAGTCCCTCTCCTTCTCTATGTCCTGGACCGTGGTTTTCAGCAACTCCAGCTATTGGAAACAAGACGGAACAAAAACAACAAGTTTAAGGTTTTATTTTATATTCAACTTTTATACATCCTCTTCAAAGTAGAGCAGCACAAATCTTGCTTACATTTTTCCCCCCTCACGATTTTATATCTCGATTCGCTCATACAATTCTTTATGTCTGTCTCTGGCCTAACCCTTTCAACTGCTGCTGGTGTGTGTGTGTGTGTGTGTGTGTGTGTGTGTGTGTGTGTGTGTGTGTGTCTCTTTATGTTGTTAAACCCTGCAAGTATTCATTTTAAGATAAATGAATATACCATGATAAACTGTGATCGTCTATACATCAAGTGACATAAATGTAAGACTGTGCCGCCCCACTATAAAGACTACATATTTTTTATACAGGTAAATCCCATTGAGACCGAAGACTCTTTTGCAAGGGAGACCTGTTTTCCTTTCCCACGTTACCATTCACACACACACACACCGATAGCAGCAGGCTAACTATCGACATTCACACGACTAGTTCAAAGACTACATATAGTTGTTCTGACCTCATTGAGGAGCTCCGCCTTCTCCTCGTCCCCGACTCCTCCCCTCGATGGCTTCCGTGCAGGGACATGAGTCAGCTTGGGCGCTACCTTGGCAACAGGCGGCCTCTGGGTCGCTGCAAAGACAAGTAAGGGAAGGTTATTATTTATTTCATTTCATTTAACTTTTATTTATCCTCGAGAGACCAATTGAGGGGTGACCGTCATTTACAATGATGTCGAGTTCAAACAAATTCAAAGGAAAAACAACAATACATACACAATATTCAAAGCAAAAACAACAAATACACAACAACAGGTGAAGAGAAAAAAAAAATTGAAACATTTACACAGTGGTGAAGAGTGGCAGCAATTAAATGGCTAGATATTGCAGGTATAAATATTGTTTTTCAAGCACTAGTAAATTTGAGATTTTTGGCTATTTCGCTTCTATTACATGTCTTCTTTTAAAACTAGCATAAAAAATAATAATGAGAATGTAAATATTTATTTGACTAAACCTTGTCTGTATATTTCTCCTATAGAACCATCTTTAAAAGGCCATTATCTCAACACTAATTTTTTTTCTCTCAATAATCTGAACCTGAAATCTCAACTTCTAGAGAATTTACATCAATTTAACTTTACGTAATCGTTATAAGCATTAATGTGAGGTTATTACAGATCGCAAATGTACACATAATTAATCAAATGATCATATTTAAACATTTCAGAATAAAATTGTCTTAATGTCAGCAATCAACTGGGAAAATCTCATGATGATATCTAGATGTTCCTCTATTCCCCTGCAGTGTCTCGATTTAACATGAGAATAACTTCATATGAATTTAACTCTTGTTTGACTAAAGGCAAGGCAAGTTTATTTCTACATAACAGCACAATTCAGACACAAGGCCATTAAACGTGCCTTACAGGGGCATAAAATACATCCAGATTAGAAATTAGAAATCACAACCAAGTGGGTTGTAGGAATGGCCTAGAGGAAAGGTGGCCGACCAGTAACCATGAGGTCGCTGGTTCGATCCCCGGCACCGGACAGGAGGGTGTTATTTGTAAAACTAGCAGAGGCTGGTATTACGTCTACGGTGCCCTCCATCTCTACCATTGTGTCCTTGAGCAAGACACTTAACCCAAAACTGCTCCAGGGGCGCTGTACTACGGCTGACCCTGCGCTCTGACCCCCTCTGGAGTGTGTCTGTCTGTCTGTCCGTCTGTCTGTACTATGGCTGACCCTGCGCTCTGACCCCCTCTGAAGTGTGGTAACTTGAGAGGGGATATGCGAAAAGACAAATTTCAATGTAACCATCCATCGACTAATAGAGTAACTTAACTTAAACCAACCTTGGGGTGGGACCCTCTTAGGAGCCTTGTTGAAAGCAGACTGGGTGGTTTGTGGGGCGTTCCCTTCCTGGCCCTGTCTGGCCTCCACTGGGTCGTAATCTCTCCCGTCGTAGTTTGCGTCAAATAACTTCTTGAACCACTGGACAAACTCAAAGTTATCCTGGAACTTTCCCTTGATCAGCTTGTCCACTGGAATGATCTAAAAAGAGAAAGAAAACATGGAGATAGAGAGAATAAAGAGGTGGATATTTGGACAGGTAATTGCTTAGTAGCTTTGGGGTTTAAAGGTGGAGTCAGTGATTCTGGAGAACGCTTGTTGGCAAAAATCAGTGAATATCTCCTCAAGATACACTACCTGTCTGTACTGTGTGTGCTGAAAAAAAAATCCAGTGTTAATAATACACAGCCATGGCTCTGCAAACTGGCATCTTGCTAGCTAGTAGCTACCGTGGACCCCTTTTTGTTTGCATACCAGTTTACAGCACACAAACACACACAGTACGGACAGGTAGCAAACAGGAAATATTAAACCTGCAGTGTGTAGAATTTTGGGTTTTATTTCCTAGCAGATTTTGTAGAAAGTAATTATAATATCCATAAGTACATTTAATTTAGTGCATAATAGCTTTTTCCCCCTTAGAAAGGGCCTCATATATGTCCATATTTCTGCATATTTTGGACCAAGGCCTAATGCCGCCATCTTGAAAGTGTCATAGTTGGAATGTCATCAGGTGCATCGTTTAAAGGCCACTGTAGCTTCTGTTATTATTCGAAAGGGTTGGGGTTACCCAGGGAGTGTTGTATTCTAGAACTTTCTAGATGATGTCATATTACACACTGCCCCTTTAACTGATTTTGGAAGAAAAAAGTGTTCTCCAGAATCGCTGACTTCACCTTTTACTGTGCTTCATTTTGAGGCTGGCCCTAGACAGTAGGTGTGTCTAGTGTTGATACTTACTTTGTCGACTCCCATCTTCTTGAAGGAAACCTGCAGGAGCTTGAAGTTGTGGATGTATTCAGTCTCCAGCTTGGCTCCAAACTTTACTCTCTTCAGAGGCACTGAGTTAGGGAACAGCATGTCCATGAACTGGCAGTAGGCAGAACCTTGGAGAAAGAAAATGACATATAATCATCTATAGTAAAATGGTTTCAGGGAAAGATTGTGTGCCAAAAAAAATACTTTAACGGTCACTCCCCTCTCTGCCCCATTTCACCTCTGTCTCTCTGCACTATCAATAAAGCATAAAAATGCCCAAAAAATATCTTAAAAAAAAATACTTTAACAACAGAAGCCCTAATCTACGTGAACTAAATTTATACAATATGAAAAATAATGACGTTGTGTTGGCAGAATAAACTAGTCTGCGTCTCCCGGCAAAAAGAAAGTGGACAAATAGGCCTTTTTAATGACAATACTACAGATCACAATATTTCAGTATAAAACAGTGTTTCCCGCAGCGCATTATAGCTGAAGACAGCCGCCTAAACAACGCATGACATCCGCATTAAAGAACAATGCTTAGACCAGGTTTGCAGAGGCTTTAAAAGTGATAAAAGAACAGGTTTTAGTATTAAGTGCAGTGCTCATAATACCAAGGTACATCTGAAAATAATAGCTCATTTTCTAACTTGATAAAAAATATAAAAGCTGTGGACGGTTATTACATTGCTTTTAATTTGTCAACGTGTACAGAGCTTATTTCCAAATGGCATGCTTTTATTTTGATAGGAAGGAACTCTTAATACTAAAGACGAGAATCCAGCTGACTAATATACTAGTTCATCAGGGATTAGAACAGCTGTGGTGACATCATGCGCTGTCCTGACACGCCTTTTAATTACACACAAGCAAAAAGAACAAGACAGACGGACACACACACACACACACACACACACACACAGGCACACGGTTCTAGCAGCAGTTGAAAGGGTTAGGCCACAGGCAGACAGTTGGCCTACATCACCTTTTGTTAAAGGGACACTGTAATATGACATCATCAAGAAAGTTCTAGAATGCAACGCTCCCTGGGTAACCCCACCCCTTTTGAATAATAACAGAACCTACAGTGGCCTTCAAGGACAAGAACAATTCTAAACAATGCACCTGATGACATTCCAAAAACATGCATGCCTCCATAAGACTTGCCTGCTCAATGTACAAAATGTAATATTAATATGTGTAATTCTCCGCTTGGGAGGATAATTCAGATTATTGGCAGAGGTGATTTTACACCAAAGAGGACATATTTATGAATGAGGATATTGATTTTAGCTGAAATATAAATTACTTAAAATGTTACACAGTGCCCCTTTAAAGCTGTACTATGGAAGATTTTCTATTTAAAAAAAAAATCGGGGGTTTTAAATATTTTTCAGTAGCATTTTTTCCACAATAACCTTTTCACTTACATTGGACTGTGACTAGACTCACTGTACTGTCTATCCCCTAATAATAAAATAAAATACATTTAAACGAAGGGTCCGAATACTGAATTGAGCCTTGAATACCTATTACCCTATTGAACAAATAGTAGAATATTCTTATTACTCAGGCTAGACTTTAGTTTATACAGATGTCCCAGCATGAGACCTTCATTTTGTTTTAGTGTCCTATGGTGTATTTTATTCATTGTGCTTATTAGTTTTTTTTTTTTTTTTTTATTGTTTTTTCTGAATTTTAACTTGTTGTTTTGCTTTTAAATTGTTTTACCTGCATTTAATATGTACAGCACTTTGTTTCAGCTGTGGTTGTTTTAAAGGGCTTTATAAATAAAGTTGAGTTGAGTTGAGTCTTACCTGTACAGAGCATTTCTATTTCGTTGAAGTTCATGCACAGAGACTCGTTAATCCAGGCCAGCATCTCATGACGACTCAGGTTGTCGCTGCACACTGAGGTGGAGTAAACGTTCACAGCCATGTCGGTCACCTGGAGACACAGAGGAAGAATTTACATGAGGACCGGGTTATCTTTTTTTTTTAACCTTTATTTATACAGGTAAATCCCATTGAGACCGAAGACTCTTTTACAAGGGAGACCTGTTTTCCTTTCCCACGTTACCATTCACACACACATTCATTCATACACGACATTCACACGAGGCAAGGTGGGTGAAGTGTCTTGCCCAAGGACACAACAACTATGACACAGGTGGCAGGGCGGGATCGAACCTCCAACCCTTTGATCATCAGCCGACCCGCTCTACCAACTGAGCCACAGTCGCCCAAATTATACAAACCAACCAACTGCTCACAACCAAAACATAGCAGCAGATATGTGGTGATAGTTAATTTACATGTTAGGTGCTATAATTACAATGTACTGTAGCTTATTTTGACACCAGTAATGTAGCTATTACTTGTGGAGGCCATTTCTCAAATAAACTGTGGAAGAATTTACATGAGGACTGGGTTATCTGACAGAATATACAAACTAGGAGCGCTCCAGTGGCATAGTGGATATAGCGCTAACCTAACATATTGGCTCCGTCCTTCGTTGCAGTGGTCGCGTGTTCAAATCCGACCTGTGGACCTTTACTGCAGGTCATCCCCCCTCTCTCTCTCTCTCTGTCTCCCCATTTCAACTCTGTACTATCTAATGAAGCTTGAAGAATGTCAAAAAAGAATCTTTAAAAAGAATTGACGAACTAACTGCTCACAACCAAAACATAGCAGCAGATAGGTGGTGATACAATGTTAAATTCACATGTTTTGTGGCATTATTATTAGTACAAGGAATGTTACTTTATAAACTGGTTGCGCCGACACACACAACGCAAATGTAGCTATTAATTCAGAGTTTATCTGTGTGTGGAGGCAAATTCTAATATAAACAGTTCTTACAATTAATTTGCTTTTTATTTTAGCAACACAGAATTGCAAGCAATCTTTGTTTTTAGTTCTCAATTTATCTGCTGAGTATATCCTCGATTAATATTTTGATAAAGTACGGTGAAATGTCACCATCACTATATCAAAAAGCTCAAGTTAATGTCTTCAAATTCCTTTTTTGGACCAAAACTCCCAAGCAAACAAAATAAATATTCATAAAATTTCACATTTTCAAAAGCTGTAAGCAGTTTAAACTTGGAATATTTGCTTTAGAAATACATTTAAAAAGCAATTAATATATCATACAACAGTTCCAAATTATAAGTAAATATTCAGTCAACTAATTACAGCTCCAAGTACAACAAACATGACGTCTTCCTTACACAGTGTTGCACTAGCTAGCCGGTGGCACCCATCAGTCAATAACACATTAATTTACACTGACGACAATACTGTAGGCACACCCAAATATGCTAAAGCTAGCAAACAAAACAACAATTTAAGATGTCCAGTCCACCATTAAATAACTGACACTACATATTTTTAATGGATGATGGCCGCAGTATTATCAATTCCATAGTTATTTTCTTATACATAAAGTAGCATTTAGAAGCGACAAGGCGCCGATTTCAATCATGGGGCGACCGTTAGCTGCAGTTAGCCAACCGGTAAATTCACTAAGCAACCAAAATGTCTAGTGTGGCAAAGCAGCTAACCAATAAATTGAAACTAAGAAGATATTGGTGGATAATTGACCATTTCTGGGCTATTTTCCTTGCATTTGGGGCCAACATGCAGATATTACAATCGATATTTTTGCTGTCACCGGCTTTCCCCCGCCCCAAAATACACCAAGCAGCATCGCTAGCTTGGGTTAGCTTATGACCGTTATTCCGTCCACTAGCAGCTAAATCGGCGGTCTACAGCAGAGGCCTCGCCCAGAACGGTGAGGCGTAGCCCGGCCTCGAACAAGCGCTTCTCACGGTGATGCTACATTTGAGCTAAAGGTGCTTAGCCCGCTAAAATAACGTAAAACAAGCCCGCGTTCATATACACACAAAAGCGCCTTTACACAATGGCTTATTTTCTCGTAATTAAACGTCTTGTTATCAAAATGAAATCCTTGCCTGTAGTTGTTTTGATGCTTTTCCTTTTTTTACTCCCTATTTCTCTTCTCTTTTAGACAAGTGAGGTTCTTCTTCTTTGAGAGATATTTTGGCGGTTTTAAGGGCAGTTGAGTTTCTTCTTCTGCTTATTTTATTTGGCAGACCAGACACATCTACGGCGTCTAGCTGCCTTCTGCCCCCTACTGTTTGCTGTTCACGTCTCTGATATCATTTTAGTCTATGTATTTTACACATGATTTTATATTGTCCTACATATTCCAAAAGTTTCTTCTTTTTGGAGCAACTTTCCAGATTGGGACATGGGACTGGGTAGCTTTCAGTTGATGGTGTGCTGACTGGCAAGTTGTGAGTGCTTGCTGAGAAAAGCTTGCACTTAGTGGGAGCTCCTAGCCCTCCAGCTTGTGTTGTTTATAACCATTAAATTAGGCTAATTAAAAAAGTAGATTTGTAAAAATTGAATTGACGTATTCATTAATAGTCATTTTGTTTTAAAAAAAAAATCTTTTAGCACTTGTTATGTTTGATGTATTGTTGCTGAGGGCAGGGCAGTTGGGTTCATGAAACTTTTCATTTTGGTGTTGTTTTTTGTTGAAGTCAAATATTACACACTAAAAAATACAAAGTAACATAATAAGTTTAGCTACATATATAAATGAAGCTTTACCGCTGGTAAGGGGCTGGCAATGTGTCAGCTATAGCTATTATAAGATTAGCTATGGAAGCTAATGGTAGCCTACTTAGCTTAGCATGCTAACAGAGCCGTTTAAACACAACAGTTAAACTGTGGTTGTTCGTAAAATACGTAAGTTGGCTGTTATATGAGGTTATTCTCATATCAATATCACATTAATGATAGTAGACTTACTATTTAAGTTAGTTTATACAACATTATATTGCTGATATCTCGTTTTACAAAACATTTGAGTTTGATAGGGCGGTGACATTGGATGAGCCAGGAATGAGGGCGTGACTCGGGGGCTGGAGGGGGCAGTCGCCGCGGAGTTTGAGAGCCGTGAAGAGCCACAACGGAGAAGGTGAGTACACGACGGTCCTCCATCCCATTCTAAATGTGTTAACTTCACGTTACAACTCAACTTTACGGCTATGTATTCATTTGATAGAACACCGTTTGTAAAATGTGCGTTTAAGCTGAGTCGCGCTTTGAATATGTCGTATTTTAACGTCAACGTTTCGATTCAGCGCTAAAGAAGTCACGGTTAGCTAGCTGCGTTGCCTAGCCACAATCAACGGCTAACGTCTTTCAATTCTTCATTCAAAACAACGTCACATAAACACATCAATTTAGCTAAATCACATACAGTGATTACACTTGTTTAGTTTGTTTTTTATTACGTAGTCAATTCGCAGCGACGGATTTGTGAGTGAATCAGATTGGACGTGATGTTATTGCTCTTTTACACATGGCTCATTGTTTACGTGATGTTGTTTGAATTGGACCTTACACAGACCCATAGCCTGTTGACAATTGTTGGTTAACTTTCCACCATTGGCTTCGCTTTCAGCCAATGTTGTTGTTACAAAGTGGCTATTAACAGCTGATCTGAGCCGAACTGTGTTCGGTTGTAAGAATTTCACTCTTTGTATTGAAATCGGGAAGGGAATCCCCATTAAATCTGACCCAGTGTCTGTTTACGCGAATGACCTGTGTTCTAAAAATCATGTGATCAGAATCCGTTGATTTCATTGGTTAAGACGCTATCCCGCTTTAATGAGATTGGTTTAAAAACAAGTAACATTTTCCTTCATTGGATACAAACGATGAATGGTTCTAGGAATGTAATGCAATGTTATGCACACATGTTGAGTCAAAAATAACGTAATAAAGGTACTTCGGTTAATTATGAAGATGTTATGCTTCGTACGTAGTTTCAACTGGTCGTGTGTTAGTAAGCTATGAAAACATTCTGTGGTCTACCACAAATTATTTTAAGAGCTGCGAGAAAACGTTTTTAGCTAATTTAACTTATAGTTGTCATTGTTATCAAAAGGATATCTTGTTGTGAACTTAAAGGAGTCAAATCCGTTGGAGCACGTCTCATTAAGATTGCAGTAGCTTGTGTTTTATCTGTGGAATCTGAAATGAACGGCACTTTGACCTTACTTGAATGCAGCATTTCTTGCATGAAAATGCCCCCAAGAGGTCATAACATGTTTGTGAGCTGTGTAGGACGTACCAAAAAAGCCATGTGTCTGCAATATCACAAGATGATATTGTACCTGGATTTTTGACAGTTTGCTTTGGGACAGTCAACTTTTTATTAAAATGTTTTGAAATATTTATGCTACATTATTGTGTTTAGAAATGTGACTTCTTAAACCTGCAGTGTGTAGAATTTTGGGTTTTATTTCCTAGCAGATTTTGTAGAAAGTAATTATAATATCCATAAGTACATTTAATTTAGTGCATAATAGCTGAACATAATGTTTTGAATTATTATTTTTTCCCTTAAAAAGGGTCTCATATATGTCCATATTTCTGCATATTTTGGACCAAAGCCTAGTGCCGCCATCTTGAAAGTGTCATAGTTGGAATGTCATCAGGTGCATTGTTTAAAATTTAGAATTGTTCTTGTCCTTGAAGGCCACTGTAGCTTCTGTTATTATTCGAAAGGGGTGGGGTTACCCAGGGAGCATTGCATTCTAGAACTTTCTTGATGATGTCATATTACACACTGCACCTTTAAAGGTTGTGTCAGCGATTCTGCGGAATGCTTGTTGTCAATTCCGATACCTGTCATGCTGGAAAAAAATCTAGTGTTAATCTACCCAGACTAGAATCTTTAAACTGATGTAAACAAATGTGTCCACCATAGCCGACATTAGCAACATGCCTAAGCTTAAGCAGTGTATTAACACTTTTTTCAGTGCACACACAGTACATATGTTTCTAAAGCATAGTATCGTGGGTAGATTTTATT
>CM047511.1:31179362-31189883 GCA_026122265.1 Ammodytes dubius | reverse complement strand
TTTAAGGTCTTTAACCTTTTTTTTTATTTGACAGCAGTGAGAGAGACAGAGGAAATGAGGAGAGAGAAAGAGACGACATTCAACAGGGTTCTTCAGATAAAATTGAAACGGGTCCAGTTACCAAAAGGTCCAAACCTCATAATGTCTGCACCCAATAGCCAATAAGAAAGGCCAATAGTAACACATACAGTTGAGGACAAAATGATTTGCCCCCTAAAAAAAAGTAGGATGTTTCTAAAAGCTGTGTTAAAAATCCCTTGCTTTCTTTTAAAGCAAAATAATTATAATAATTAAAAAAGTGAAGAATAATTTTGTCCTCAACTGTATATATATTTTAATTATTTTTATTTTTATTTTTAAAGTATTTTTTTAAGGTCTTTAACCTTTTTTTTTATTTGACAGCAGTGAGAGAGAGAGAGGAAATGAGGAGAGAGAAGGAGACGACATTCGACAGGGTTCTTCAGATAAAATTGAAACGGGTCCAGTTACCAAAAGGTCCAAACCTCATAATGTCTGCATCCAATAGCCAACCCTTATCTATCCAATATGATCACTTGATATTGTGGAAAGACTTGAGGCAGTGGTGGATGATGCCATCTTTAGTAACTATAGCTTCTTGTCCTTGAAGGCCACCGTAGCTTCTGTAAATTCTACTCAAAGGGAGGAGTTAGCAAGGAAGCGCTGACGTTTAGAATCTCACCAGTAGATGCCGTTTTTTGTAGAATTTAAATTAAAAATTTTCGACAGTATAAGCAAAGTTATAACAAGGCCAGGTGTTCACTTTTATATAGCGCCGGAAAAAATTAAGGGACCACTCCAAATGTTCAGTGTCTCTTGTTTTACTCTTTAGAGGCATATGTTTGAGTAGAATGAACATTTTGGTTTTATAATAAAGACTACTGACAACATTTCTACCAAATTCACGATAAAAAATATTGTCATTTAGAGCATTTTCAATAAGTAATGTAGAGATAAAGATTTAAGAAAAATCCAGAGTGGTCTCTTCATTTTTTGCCCCCGCTGTATATTTGCATATTCAGGATTTATAGAGCAGTAGATAGAGTTGCTCATTTTCAGTGTTTTGCAGGTCAAACTGCTACAAAGGCGCTACAGGCCGAGTCTGTTTACGTTGTCGGTGAAGATGACAGTGATGAAGAAATGGTTTCAGCCAGCACTCCCCCACGCTCCACTGAAACACTGGTAAAATCAATTGTTATTCAGATAATATGGAGAATGTTAAACCTGTCATTTGTACTAGTAGATTCAAGATTTTTATTAAATGTCCCACGAGGGCAAATTTGTTCACACCAGAGGGGTATACTACGAAGCAAACTCAACAGAGCCCGGCTCTCTTTTTTTGATCTGGTTCAACATAACACATACCCTCGCTCAGAGCTAACCGGTATCACGAAGGCAGTTATCAACCTCTTATGTTGAACGAGGGTTTCAGCTTCAGGCTCTCTGCGCGTCCCCATGAGAGGGGGCGTTTGGCCGTCATTTGACTCTGCTTCCGCACAGACTGGACTGATCTTGTGCCGCTAACTTTACACAAACGGACTGATTGTGAGCAGCTGAGTAAAACAAAAGTGCGTCGCCAACTTCATTCAAGAGGAAGAGTTTGTCAGTCTGAATTATTACAGCAGAAAACAGAGAGCCGAAAAAAACTCTTACTGCAAATAGGAGAGTGGAATGCTGCCAGCATGGAAATTATTTATTTATCTTGCCGATCGTTCTCGCAGTGCGTAACGTGACATTAGGCCTATAAAACAATGAAACGTTGAACTCGGATTTAAACACTATAGCCTACCATTTAGCCTAATAGGCTATATATAGGCTACTTTGCTATATTTATAGCACTACACGCCTATAGTCCCATGTAATTTAAGTCTGACATGTCCCCAAATGAATAGCCTATGGAAAATCATTTAATTTTGGGCCACATCATAATGAATACAATTTTGATTTAGACTATTAGCCTTTTATTTGAATCTTACAAATACCAATAGGCATACATTAAAAAACCTGTAGTCTGGAGGACAAATATGAACTGTGAGAAGCTTAACCTGCGAGTCTGCAACGATGTCCGAACTGTAACAGCTGTCACCTGTCACGTCCCAACTGTAATCGCTATTTATGAAAAGAAAGAAGCCTATACAGTGAAATAATGTTGCAAACTGTGATTTTATAGAACGCTTTATTAAGAGCCAGTGTGTGTAGATCGCCAGGTAAAATCATTTGAGGTGAGAGCATAGAGTGGCGCTGCATACAGTAGGCTATAGGTGTGGGCTATTTTACATTTTCAATAACTATATGCATGTGGCAAAAAGCCCCAGCGCTATGTTACAGTTCACTCTGCTGTAAGCCTAATGTCACGGCTTCGTTTCGTTCATTAACTTACTGATCAATAAATTTAGATGTAACAGTTTCCTCAGTGAGAATGTAGCGCTCAGACAATATTGTCAGGTCCGCGGGATTTCTAAATGTGTAGTTTCCTTGAAGGGCAGCGCTCTAAGAGCCGAATTTAAGCTCAAACTCTGGAACAAAAACTGCTCTGAGCAGGTTAGCCGTGCAGCCTCTGTTACCACGGTGATCTAGCCAGGTAGAAAGAGAGCCACCTTTCGTGATACTGAAAATTCTGGCTTTAGACCGCTTTAGACTCAACAGAGCTCGCTCAGCCCTTAATCTCGCTTCGTAGTATACCCCTCAGGAGAAGTGGTTTAACCCACATGACAAAACAAAACAACAATGAACACAAAACACTGTGGGTGCTCAATAGATAAAGTGCCAGGATATAAAAAATGTAAAATACAAATTAAAACATTAAAACATTAAAATAAATAAAAATAAAAGTCATCGCAACACAAATAAAATAAATTATCTGCTGCTGGCCGCATTGAATGTAATAATAATGAATAGTAATAGCCTAATTTAATATATACATAGAGTCTAGTAGTAAATGTAACCAAATGTTTCCAACGGTTAATATTTTGTGTTGGCTAACAAATCAAACTTGCATTTATTTCTTCTTCATTCTCAATTTAATACATTTTTAAAAACGTTTTTGGTTTCATGAACTGTTAAGAAAATATATTCAGGGCTACAACGATTGAATCCTTTCTGGTTATTTTTTCAGAAACGGAAAATCCAAACGTCTCCGTCCAGAATGTCAAATGTGAGTTTTTTTTTCACTTTCTTTTCAAGTTGGTGAAACATCTTTGTTCAACCAAACTAAACAAGAACTTTCTGGGTTCGGGTTTGTTTGTTTGTGTGTGTGTGTGTGTGTCTGTGTCTGTCTGTCTGTCTGTGTCTGTCTCTCTCTCTCTCTCTCTCTCTGTGTGTGTCTCTCTCTCTCTACTGTGCGTGTCTCTCTCTCTCTCTCTCTCTCTCTCTCTCTCTCTCCTCTGTGTCTCTCTCTCTCTCTCTCTCTCTCTCTCTCTCTCTTCTCTCTCTCTCTCTCTCTCTCTCTCTCTCTCTCTCTCTCTCTCTCTCTCTCTGTCTGTCTGTCTGTGTCTCTGTCTGTCTGTCTGTCTGTCTGTCTGTCTGTCTGTCTGTCTGTGTTCCAGGCTACCAAAGGTGACCTGGTGTGGGCCCAGGTGGAGGGCTTCTCTCCCTGGCCGGCCGTAGTGATCGACGGAGGGACTGAAGCTCCAGGGAAGAAAATGGTCGACTGGTACGGACAGAACATGTCCTCACAGGTTGGTTGCATTCAAAATGGTGACAAAGGATTATCATTGAGTTATTACAGGATATATTATTTTATATAACTGCTTCAAATATGTAACTTGGCAAGATCTGTTCTGTGTTGTTCTGTGTTTGTTAACAAGAAAATCAATAAAACATAATTGAAAAAAAAAAATGCTTTGAATAAATGGTGACATTACAGGAAAATACCCATATTTTCACCACTGCATCCTGTGTTTGGTTCAAGATGGTAGAGTAGTGTTTTTTTTTTTTTTTTTTTTTTTTTTAATATATTTTTGGGCATTTTTATGCTTTATTAATAGTGCAGAGAGACAGAGGTGAAATGGGGCAGAGAGGGAGTGACATGCAGAGAACGACCGCGGGCTGGAATCGAACCCGGGTCTGCTGCTGGGCCCGGCCCGGGGGGGGGGGCGCCCTACCAACTGAGCTAAAGGCGCCCCCTGGTAGAGTAGTGTTGCCGCGATAGTTGGTGTTACATGGTGTTGAGTCACTCTCTGATAACATAACTTGCCCATCCGCAACAATGTGTTTTTAAATGTTTCAGTTATCAAACAACTAATTGGTAAAATATTAGTTTTAATAAAAAAAAATTTTTTACTTTTGGATGGAATGTTTCCATTGACCACATGTTTTTTTCACCTGGTTATTTACTGAGATACATAATTAAACCAATAATATAATCTGTGTCTCCAGGTCAGCATTCAGACTCTCAAACCGTTCGCGACCTTCAGCCGACACTTCTGCTCCAACTCCTTCGCCATCCTCGCCACGTACCGAGAGGCCATCTACATGTCCCTACAGGTCTGTGCCTCTCACTGCTTTTTAGTTATTTAAATTTAGTTTTCCTCGAAAGATCAATTGAGGGGTGACACTTATTTACAATGATGTGTCGAGTAAAAATACAATACACACACAAAACACAATGCAAATACACAACAAGCTAGTTTGGGTGCCCGTTACCAGTTGGTCCAAGGTAAAATAAGATGAGATAAGATATATTTTACAAAACAATTCATACAAAAATAATCTCTCTCTCTCTCTCTCTCTCTCTCTCTCTCTCTCTCTCTCTCTCTCTCTCTCTCTCTCTCTCTCTCTCTCTCTCTCTCTCTCTCTCTCTCTCTCTCTTTCTCTCTCTGTCTGTGTGTCTGTCTGCCTGTCTGTCTGTCTGTCTGTCTGTCTGTCTGTCTCTCTCTCTCTCTCTGTCTATCAGGAGGCGTCTCTCCGCTGTAGGAAAGAGTTCTCAGCGTTTGATGAGGACAGAGAGGAGCTGGTCAAAGAGATGCTGGACTGGGCGTTCGGAGGGTTCAACCCGTCAGGACCGGAGGGGCTCAAGCAAGCTGCTGATACTAACGGTAGGAACATAATGGACATTAAACCTGCAGTGTGTAGAATTTTGGGTTTTATTTCCTAGCAGATTTTGAAGAAAGTAATTATAATATCCATAAGTACGTTTAATTTAGTGCATAATAGCTGAAAAAAATGTTTTGAATATTTTTTTTCCCCTTAGAAAGGGTCTCATATATGTCCATATTTCTGCATATTTTGGACCAAGGCCTAGTGCCGCCATCTTGAAAGTGTCATAGTTGGTATGTCATCAGGTGCATTGTTTAAAATGTAGAATTGTTCTTGTCCTTGAAGGCCACTGTAGCTTCTGTTATTATTCGAAAGGGGTTGGGGTTACCCAGGGAGCGCTGCATTCTAGAACTTTGTAGAACTTTCTTGATGATGTCACATTACACACTGCACCTTTAATGAGCAATATCTCAGGAATGCTTTGAGGGATTAACTTCAAACTTTGCACAAATGTCGACACTAATTTAAGAATAAACTGGTTAGATTTTGGCGGTCAAAGATTACTGTGAACTCAAATATTTTAGGAATGTATTGAAGAATTTTTGTCAAATTTAGCACACACTTACAATTGGACTCAAAGATGAACTGAATAGATTTTGGAGGTCAAAGGTTACTGCCATATTTCTAATTTTTCCTCTGTTGATCATAAATTACATGTAACAGCAAACGAGACCATCAGTGCAAAGGATGCTACTTTTATATAGTTTTTCTTAATGCCTTTGTCATGGGTACGCTCACCCAGGAACAACAGCTGGCGTAGTAAAAACACTACCGCTTTTGTCCAAAGGGGGCGCTAGAATTAACACAACCTGAAAGTTCCTTGGAGCATCTTTTTAAAATGCCCAACATCTGACTGTCCCATGTTTATAACGATCACTTCCTTGTGTCCAGGTTTTGTTCGTAAACCAAACAGCCGACCGAAAGTGAAGAAGAAATCCTTCCTGAAAGCTAACTCCTCCCCACACAACCTCAACCCCACCGCGCCGGTGAACAAACCCATCCACCCCGAACTGCAAGACAAACTGACACTACACCCTACAGTGAAATTAAACAATATCAACAATGGCGGCAAATACACATGGGAAGAACCCTTTAAATTAGCGCCAAAAGTCCCAAAATTAGCCAAGGAGAAGCCAGCTAAGCCAGCTTGGGACAGGGAGAAGGAGTATAGGCATTCGGGGTGGGACGGTGCCAAGGCTAAAGGAGGAGGAGTGTGGAAGAAGAAGAAGAAGAAAATCAGTCTGTCGGACAGATACGATAACGACGTGTCTCCAGACTTTGTCCCGGCCAAGAAAAGAAACTACAACAAAGTCTATAACAAGATGGCCGACAAGGAGAATGTTTACAGACAGCCGGATCAACATCTCAGAGGTAAGGGGCGGGATTTAAAGGTGCAGTCACTTAGTGCGTTTACATGCAGACTCATAATCAGGTAAATAAACAAATAAGACCTCAACAGGACTTTTAAAATGCATGGTGACACCTTTATCCAATCTACTTTGCACACAAATCGGCACATTAACGGACAAGCAAAGTCGGATGAGAACACCTAGATAACTCGTTCAGAGCCACCTAGCATAGCGGAGTCAGCCATGTAGTTGTCCCATGGAAACGCACTGAATGATTCTGGAGAACGCTTGTTGTCAAAATCACTTTTTTTAATCAAAATCAGTGAATATCTCCTCATGATCTGCTACCTGTCTGTACTGTGTGTGCGCTGAAAAAAATCCCAGTGTTCATTCACAGCCTAGGCATTCTCCAGAATCACTGACTCCACCTTTAATCATAAAAAAGACTGTGGCTCAGTTGGTAGAGCGGGTCGGCTGATGATCAAAGGGTTGGAGGTTCGATCCCCGCCCTGCCACCATGTGCCATGGTTGTTGTGTCCTTGGGCAAGACACTTCACCCACCTTGCCTGGTGTGAATGTGTATGACTGCTGTATGTCTGAGGTGGTGGTCGGAGGGGCCGTAGGCGCTGAATGGCAGCCACGCTTCCGCCACCGGTATGACTGTGTGAATGAATGGAACCTGGAACCCTGTAAAGCGCTTTGAGTGCCTAGAAAAGCGCTATATAAACCCAATCCAATATTATTATTATTATTTAATCATTGAAGGTGGAGTCAGTGATTCTGGAGAACGATTGTTGTCAAAATCCCTTTTTTCTCAAAATCAGTGAATATCTCCTCATGATCCGCTACCTGTCTGTACTGTGTGTGCGCTGAAAAAAGAACATCCATTGTTAATACACAGCCTAGTCATTCTCTAGAATCACTGACTCCACCTTTTAATTATAAAAACACATCGATTTGCGTTAACTGCGTTTACTCATTATTAGTTCTTAATAATCGATTTCTTTCCTTACAGATGAAATCATTCGTAGAATCATGGACATGAAACTGGACATTGACGGTGAGTTTATACCTGAATATTTTAATGTGTAGTTTCAAATATTATGTGTTTTTAATGTGTAAATAAATGGTGAAATCAGCATGTTGATTTTTTTTTACAGATAATTTAACTTTCTCTGTCTTGTGTCTGCAGGCTTCTGTTTGTGTTGTGGGACTGAAGACGTTGATATATTCCACCCACTGTTCAAAGGCAGCCTCTGCTCGAAGTGCAAAGTAAGGACATGTCTCTATATGTTAACACACACACACACACACACACACACACACACACACACACACACACACACACACACACACACACACACACACACACACACTCACTCACACACTCACTCACTCACTCACTCACTCACTCACTCACTGACTGTTACCATTCACACACTCTCTCTCTCTCTCTCTCTCTCACTCACTCACTCACTCACTCACTCACTCACTCACTCACTCACTCACTCACTCACTCACTCACTCACTCACTGTTCCCATTCACACACACATTCACACACCGATAGCAGGCTAACTATCAACATTCACACGAGGCAAGGTGGGTGAAGTGTCTTGAAAGGTGGAATTGGTTGAATTTTGTAAGGATTTTAATTTCTAAATTTAATGATGTTATAGCCCCCTCATTAATTTGCATTTACCTCCATATAATCATTTAAACAATTGATATATTCTTCACATTTGTGATTTAATAAATGTTCTCACTTCAGACTTGGCATTGGAGGCTAAAGAACACGTATATTTTTATTTCTAACAATGGTTGCGTTCCGAATCGCATACTCTTTCTTTTTTCTATTCTACATATACTACATCCGACGATAAAAAGAATCTAGTTAGGATGCAGTAGGCATACTATTGGGACATACTTTTCTCTCTTATTTCATCATAACATTGCGCCTTGATCTTGCCTCTTGCTTTTATATCCGTCGCATCCCCGTTTGTTTTCATATGGAGGCTTCGTCGATGTTACTTCACTTCACGTGCGCACTGGATTGTGGGTCAGAATCGCCCAAATAGGATGCACTTTTCAACACTAACAATCTTGGCCGCATGAAGTAGGACATCCGGGTACTTCTAACCATCCTAAATCTGGCCACAAGAATCGGGACATCCTAAATCTTTTTTCTACATACTATATAGTAGAAAGTATGCGATTCGGAACGCAACCAATGTCTTGTAATTGTGTGCTTGTGTCTCTCGCCCCTTCAGGATAACTTAACAGAGACTCTGTATCGATACGATGAAGACGGATATCAGTCGTACTGCACCATCTGCTGCTACGGCATGGAGGTTATCCTCTGTGGCAACGACAGCTGCTGCAGGTCCGTCCCTTTATATCTGTCTATACATTTTACCCATAAGCTAAATAATAAACCATCGCTCATATTTGGGACCGATGTTTAAAGATATTTGTTTTTAGTAGGGACCATCTGGTTTGAGAGCCACAACAAGTTTAATTTTTTTAATTAATTTTTATTGTCAATTCTCTTAGCAATATAATCCATTATGTATACAATAACAGTGTACATATACACAGCCACAACAAGGTTAGGGAAGTCAAAAGTTTTGGACTGATGTACTAAAGCTGTCAAAAGTTGGGTTATGGATACCAAAATAAGCGAACCATGTCGTTCCTATTTTTTTAACTACTTCATTGGTGTACCAAGCTGTCCCTAAAGGGGTGGAACTACACACTGCAGTCTGTTGATTGGTTGACATAATAGTAATTTCCTTGTAAGAGATAAACCGCCCTGTGTAATCTCCTCCGCAAAAGAATAAAGAGTCTTGTGTTTATATGTTTTTCTATATACTCTTGACCATCCGGCATAAACCCTGACTACTAAGTAAGGGTGCTGTTAGAACCAAACCATACCATACCAAACCTAACTAAGGAAATAAGGAAGTTTATTTGTCGTTGTAATGCTACAACGTAATTTGAGTTGGCACTGAGAATAATTGTGCTGCTCAGTGTAAACCAGGCAAAACTAGTCCAGAGACGAGTTTTCTCAAATATTTACCATTTCTCTCTCTCTCTACATATCCAGGTCTTACTGTGAGGACTGTCTGAACGTGCTCGTAGCTCCGGGGATGTTTGATTCCCTGAAGGTGTTGGACCCGTGGATCTGTTACCTGTGTCAGCCCCACCGGCCCCACGGAGCCCTAACACCCAGACAGGACTGGAGCATCCGCGTGCAGAACCTGTTCGCTAACAACAGCGCCATGGAGTTTGTAAGTCTTATGGTGTATTTTATTCATTGTGCTTATTATTATTATTTTTTTTTGTTTAAATTGTTTTTTTCTGAATTTTAAATTGTTGTTTTGCTTTTAAATTGTTTTACCTGCATTATGTACAGCACTTTGTTTCAGCTGTGGTTGTTTTTAAAGGGCTTTATAAATAAAGTTGAGTTGAGTTGAGTTGAGTAAGTCATTGACAGATCTGTAAAGGACATGTAAATGACGTCACGAAAAAATATTCGCCGTTTAAACCGTTAAGACATTTTTGTAAGCGTTCACACTAGGGTTGCTGAAATTTCCCGAAATGGCCCCTTTTCAAATCCCGGGATTTCAGAGCTCCTCACGGGATTTCCCGGGATTTCCCGTTGAAACCATTATTGCCCTTTAATACTACTTTAATGGGACTAAATCAATGCCAATAGATAAATAAATGCAGCAGAACAAGGCTATATTACATCACGTTTTATTTCTACTTAAATAACATGAAGAAAAGCCATTCAAATTAGGCAAAATATTTTCCAGAAGTTAAATAGGCCTATTGAAAACGGTGTTTTTATGAAGAAAATACGAAAAATGTTTCACAGAGGTTCAATATCAAAACATGGCCAAAAAACGGTGTTTGGCGAACAAATGTATTTCAAACAATCTATTTTTATTTCTATGAACGAAATCAGTTTAAATTGAATATTTTCCAACGGATAGGCAAATAACAAAAAATGCACTACCGATTGCTCTTAACGTGTGAAATAAGACATGACAGAACTAACAGCCTATTCAAACTGACACGCTAAGCAAGATTACTTTCCAGCTTTCCTTTCTTTTA
>CM047511.1:31151077-31179262 GCA_026122265.1 Ammodytes dubius | reverse complement strand
GTTACCTGTCTGTAGTGTGTGTGTGCTGAAAAAAATCCATTATTAATACACAGCCTAGGCTCTGTAAACTGTTGTGTAAACAAAGGGGGCCCACTGCAGCTTGCGACATGCCCGTTCACAGAGCCAAGGCTGTGTATTAGCATCAGATTTTTTTTCAGCACAAACACAGTACAGACAGGTAGCGGATCATGAGGAGATATTCACTGATATTGACAACAAGCAATTTTGACAACAAGCGTTCTCCAGAATCACTGACTCCACCTTTAAAGTGCATAATAATCCCTAGCTAACATACTGTTGTTTTCCTCCAGGTGACTAAGGTGAGGACCATCACCACCAACCCAAACTCTCTGAAGCAGGGAAGCATGTCCCAGCTGCCCGTACTGCAGAACGGCAAGGAGGACAACCTCTGGATCACTGAACTAGAAAGGTGTGTGTGTGTGTGTGTGTGTGTGTGTGTGTGTGTGTGTGTGTGTGTGTGTGTGTGTGTGTGTGTGTTTAGGTGTATTAAGAGCTTAGTGTTTAGAATGTATTGGCATTTTTCAGAAGAGAATGAGCCTTTAATATCTACATGTTTCTACAGTAGCACAGAACGGACACACCTCATCACTTGATATTGTGGAAAGACTTGAGGCAGTGGTGGATGATGCCATCTTTAGTAACTATAGCTTCTAGTCCTTGAAGGCCACCGTAGCTTCTGTACATTTTCCAAAAGGGAGGGGTTAGCAAGCCTCCATAGAGTCTCAGTCCTCTTCACAGCAGACCCGGGTTAGAATCCAGCCCGGGTCGTTCTCTGCATGTCATTCCAATCCCCTCTCTGACACATTTCATCTCTGTCTCTCCAAAACTGTCTAGTAAAGTTTGTAAATGCCCCAAAAAACGACAAAAAATGATTATCAAAGTAGTTGCTGATTACGTGCCTTTATTTCTTTATTTCTTTATGCTTTTTTTTTTTTTTTTTTTTTTTTTTTTCTTATAGTTGACTATTTATATAGTTTTTATTTAGTTTTTATTTATTTATTTATGAATACATTGTGATGAGTGAAATTAATTTTCTCATAACAGATGTTTTTGCACTAAAAGGACTGCACTTAATTTCGTTGTACCTGTTACAATGACAATAAAGATATTCATTCATTCATTCATTCATTCATTCATTCATTCATTCATTCATTCATTCATTCATTCATTCTCCTCACCCAGGATCTTTGGTTTTCCTAAACACTACACCGACGTGAGGAACATGAACCGGCAGCAGAGGCAGAAGGTTTTGGGGAAAGCCTGGAGCGTGCCTGTGATCAGACATCTGTTCGCTCCGTTAAAGGATTATTTCTCCTGTGAAGAGCTCCCTCCTCTCACCAACACTAACACTACTAACTCCTTATCCTCCTCTTCCTCCTCCTCTGCCCCTGACTCCCCAGACCTACTGAGATAAGGCTCTGTGTGTGTGTGTGTGTGTGTGTGTGTGTGTGTGTGTGTGTGTGTGTGTGTGTGTGTGTGTGTGTGTGTGTGTGTGTGTGTGTGTGTGTGTGTGTGTGTGTGTGTGTGTGTGTGTGTGTGTGTGTGTGTGTGTGTTCTGTGTCTGTGTCTGTCTGTCTGTGTGTGTGTTCAGCACAAACCAGCAACACATTCCAGCTGGGGAAATTAGAAAAAACAATCTGAAGGGGTAAAAATATTCTTCCCACATTTTCTTTTTAGCTTTATCTGGTTAATTATGCAACACATTTAATAATAATCATGCAGGAGAAGATCAGTCTATAATTATCAAAGGTCAAAATCATAGATATTATAATAAAGGTCAAAATGAACGATGCTGTGGGCTGATAATGTTGTTCTATACTTCAACCATCAAAACAGTTGAAGTCAAGAGTATTTAAAATGTACGGAAGAGCATTAGGGCCAAACAGGAGAGAGAGAACGTTTTTTTTTCCATTATCGAAAACGTCGAAATGTTGAGATTTTTAAATATATAGTACCATTTCTTGCACATTTTTGTACTTTACTCAGAAAAATAAAAACTCATTGTTATATTTTAGCATCAAAAATGTAAATTCCAAGTATGCCGCTTTTTTACTCACTTTTAACTCACATTTATTTTTGCCGTTGGCTGCCAGTTTAACAGACACATATGTCGCTGAACGAGGTTGAAATGCGCGAAACAAGATTACCAGCCCGGGCTAACTTCCGTCCTATAATGTTGAGACCGTACACTCAGATGGACCGTAAATGTTAACCGTATTCTCGACATTTCGCCTTTTATTTCCGATATTGTATTTCAATTTTGTTCTCGACATTTCCACTTTATTCATAACATTTTATCTAATTTTAGACTTTTTTGCATAGTGGGAAAAAAAATCCAAATGTTTCCCCTCACCCCTGGCCCACATACTCTCCCAGGAAAGTGCATTTTGATTAGATATTGCAAGATTAAACACAACTCTGCATACGGAATATATGCTTAAGATTTTTAACAATTTTTTATAACAAGTTAGATTAAAATAATGTTCACACTTTGGGCCTGTCACACATAGGCACAATGCTCCACTTCAGTCATATGTAAATATGTTACAATGTTAATAATGTTGAACTGCTTTGCTGTGATATTTGAATCATGTTTGATGATTCCCCAAAGGAAAAGGAAAATTGTGTTACGTTTTTTTTTTTTGATTTACGTCGATACGGTGTGTGTGTGTGTGTGCGTGTGTGTGTGTGTGTGTGTGTGAGAGAGTGAGAGAGAGAGAGAGACTGTGTGTGTGTGTGTGTGTGAGAGAGAGAGAGACTGTGTGTGTGTGTGTGTGTGTGTGTGCGTGTGTGTGTGTGTCTGTGTGAGAGAGTGAGAGAGAGAGAGAGAGACTGTGTGTGTGTGTGTGAGAGAGAGAGAGACTGTGTGTGTGTGTGTGTGTGCGTGCACGGCCACTTTTACAAGCAACAACACTGTGAGTGACACAAAGTATTTCTGCTGCTGTGGCGCCGACAATAGTAACTGACAAATGATTGTATTGTGAATAAGTTTTTTAATTTTTTTTTAATAATGTTTCACTGAGAACTGTTTTTGGTTGAAGAGGGTTAAATTGAGCTGTTCAGTTTGTTCTTGCTCATAAACACTGAAGGGATTCAGGTTGTGTGTGTGTGTGTGTGTGTGTGTGTGAGAGAAAATGTACGAATAATTGTGTGGAGGGGAATTTAAGTGTCTCTTTAATGTTCTTTTTATTACATTTTTTTACGGTGAGATATACAGTATTTTTAATTGTACACAATATTTTTGAACATAGACTCTGTTGCTCTTTGTTCAACTAATGTTCTATCCATAATCACAAAATATGCACATTGTATATATTTAAATTCTGAGTGTTTTATATAATTTTGGGAATGTTGACAACTGCAATAAAACGGCAATAACAATGTCACAATGACCCGAGAAAATTCCCCTTGTTTTTATGTTTGTTTTACATCACATTTTTACGCTTTACCTCGATTTTGTTTTCTCGAGACACTAGGCATTTCAGTAAAAATGATTGATTGTAGCCCATTGTCTGCCTTACGACGAAAGCAAAGATGCGTTGTGTCTGTTTTTATAGAAGGTTAGTTAGTTAGTTAGTTAGTTAGTTTATTCGTCAAATGCACAACATAACAGGCAAGCAGTCATAGCTGGCAATTAATTTTTTGTGTTCCAAGCTCTCCTCAATAATGTAACAATAAAACATTTAAAAATAGTATAGAGTGTATAGAGTAAAAGAGTAACAACGTATAGTGCAATAAGAACCAAATTTTAGATAAAATAAACCTAGAATATATGTACAGGTTGACTTGATGTTGAAATGTCAAGTTTATTCTCACCATTTTGTATTTATTGACAAAATTCAACTTTTTTTGTTCACATTTCGATTTTTTTCAAGAAACAAAAACTTGCTCCTCTAATATTTTTACTCATCCTTATACGCCTTTTGTACTTTTGTTATCTCAAAATAACGTTTTATATACTGTATAATACTCAATACTGCAAAAAAAAACATAACAAACACGGTTAAAATGTATCCACACTCCACACCAGTTGGTGGCAGCAACGCACGTTTGCCGAATATTAAAAATATCATGAAGACGTTTAGGCGTTTCCCGTACGTGATGACGTCTTTAAGAGCAGTCCTTCCGTTGCCGGCTGAGTGAGTGAACGTCAACTGCTAAAAAGAAGAAGTAGGCAACAAAAATTACAGACAAGGTATTTATTTTAATGACAGACGGTTAGATACGAGGAAATTAACCAGTAAACTCAACTGTACTTATTGTAGGTGAAAAAGGCGCTTAAAATTGGGCTCTTTTTCGTTATTTTAGCTGGCTATGTGCCGTTAGCTGAGGTAGCTAGCTTTGACTAGCACAAGCATCACCGGTAGAAGCTACCATTTGAGCCCAGGCTAAACTCACCGTTCTCGGCGAGGTGTCCGCTGTAGTCCCGCTGTAGCCACCAGTTAGTGGTCAAAACTGACCAACGGTTACATATGCTAAAAGCTAGCAATACTGCTTTGTGGTAACGGGCTCACATTAGAAGCTAATTGTAGCTTCACGTTGCTCGCTAAAGCAAGGAAATTGATTACCAGTTTATTAAATTATCAAGTGGTATGTTGTTGTCACAATTTGTTGGGTAACTGTTTAGCTAAACCAGACATTCATGGAGCTAAATTAATGTGTCAGTTAGTTAAATGCCACTCCATTTAGCTTTCAAATCGTGGCCCGGTTGCTTCTAAATGCTAGTTAGCTATTTCTACAAGGAGGTAAAATATAAACAGAGTTGCTGTAGTTCCTTACACATCTGAAAAGGAGCTTAAACTAACGATTATTAACGTGAGACATTTAAAACAATAGTGCAAAAATGTAAATCATATCTTGACTAGCCCAATATGAAGTCCTCATGTTGCTCGTTTTGTCTGAGCAACAGCTGAAAAATAAAACTATTTAGAAAGAAAAATACATATTTTTACATAAATTACTGAAATGAATAGTCTTTTGATTTCCTTTCAAACTAATTTTAGCTCTAGTATGTTCGTAATTATTCCTTAACTGACCTGTACTTTTATAGTTGAGTTGCACTTTGAATTTTTCTGTGCGTATAGACGTCGTCAGTTGGCCTTTTAAAATATGTTAAAAGTGACAATGACAGCGCAAATTTCAACAGTTTAATTTCCTGAATGAGCAACACAGCTTGCCTAACATTAACTCGATATGATTAAATATTCTCATGACAGTTTTTAATTCGCATTAAGATGTGAAATCATCTATCAGGCTCAGATTTTATTTCACACATCCATATTTAAGTCATGACTACATATGAGTTAAGCCCTCAGCTATTTCTTTCAGCTGTTCAGGAAATGACTTGCCTGTGTATGAGGCCTTTTCTAATCTAACTAGAAGCCTATGGACACTGTTAAGACTTATGTAATGATTATAGTACATACATGAGGGGTTATAACTTATAACTTTTTTTTGTAGTTCAGGTATTCTGCCAAAGAGAATAATGCTGTTGACATAGCAACAACATAATATTGAACTGTATATTTGAATATCTTGGACTTTTGGTCGAACAAAAGGGGCTTCAGTAAATTGTCTTGGGCATAGAATCCTTGTTTTGTAAATTATTTTTTAAGAACTTTTTTGAGAAATGGCATCCACAATTAATACCTACATTACCAGTTTCAAAATAAAATTTTGTAATACTTGCACATAACATGCAAATTAGTTCTCTATCACCACCTATCTGCTGCTACGCTTTGTTAGTGAGCTTTTACTGTGTCAGATAACCCAACCCTCATGTAAATTCTTCCTCTGTGTCTCCAGGTGACCGACATGGCTGTGAACGTTTACTCCACCTCAGTGTGCAGCGACAACCTGAGTCGTCATGACATGCTGGCCTGGATCAACGAGTCTCTAAGCATGAACCTCAGCAAGATAGAAATGCTCTGTACAGGTAAGAAAAGTGCCTTGATTCTAATATTCTACTATTCGTCGTTTTGTTAGGTTAGTATTCAAGGCTCAATTCACTATTTGTGTATGAGTGTGTGTATGAATGGGTGAATGTGGTAAGATATGTAAAGCGCTTTGGGGTTGAGAAAATCGTCTAGAAGGCGCTATATAAGTCAAGTCCATTTACCATTTACCATTTATTTGAAAACTTAATTTAGATTTTTTTTCGTTCTTAACCGTATTTTTTTTTGAGATCATCGAATTTTCGTTCAGAGTTTTCAAAGCCTTTTAATTTTGTATTCGGGACAGCCCTAGTATTCAAACATTTTTAAAACAAGATCTTCACTCTTATTGTAGTTGGACCAGACATACATTTCATTAACGGACAGTTGTCAGACTTGAATCAGTTCCAGGATGTGTGTGTTCACGTTGGGAAATGTACGTGTAAAAGCGCTGGTGATATTTTGCGTGACTGTGTGACTTTAGAGGAACATTAGGTCAGTCACTGCTGATGGTGAAAGTAGAATAGTGAAGCTTCTGTTTTCATCACATGAGGCATTACAACATGTCCTAGGTTGAGGTTTTGCTGTTTCAAAATAAAAGTATAGGAATTGGCAGTAAGGAAGTGGTAAATATCTGTCTCTGGCGTGTACAATCTTAAAGCTATAATGTGTAACTTTTTAACAGAAATATTTGGTCTCTTTATCGACTGCTCTATGTCTAAATAAATATCCATGTCCTAGGTTAAGACATTGTTGTTTCAAAATAAAAGTAACAGTAAAGTAATTGGCGTTTATCTGTCTGTCGAATATACAATCTTAAAGCTGTAGTAAGTAACTATTTAACAGGAATATGTGGTCTCTTTATTGACTGCTCTGCCACGTCTAAATAATTACCCAATAGTTATCAAACAAATCATGTTTTTGTTTTTCATTTCTGTCACTAGTAATACATTTCTAATTTCATGTTACTTTCTGAATGTAGGGAGGCAGAAAAGAACAGTCCAGTTTAGTCACAGTCTAATATAAATGGAATGGTGATTGTGGACAAACTGCAGTGAAAAACAATATTAAAACTACTTTTTTTTATTGAAAATCTTGCCTAGTTTTTACACAGCTTTAACAAAAGGTGATGTAGGCCAATAGTAAGATATTTCTCTCTCTCTCTACCCTAACCCTTTCAACTGTTAAACCCTTCAGGCCTTTGTCACAACTGTGTGTGTGTGTGTGTGTGTGTGTGTGTGTGTGTGTGTGTGTGTGTGTGTGTGTGTGTGTGTGTGTGTGTGTGTGTGTGTGTGTGTGTGTGTTAGGGCTGTCACTTTTTCCAAAAATGAAATTCGAACGAATTTCGAATGTCCCTAATTAATTCGAATTTATTCGAATATATTCCCCCAGTGTTCTGTCCAAGCCCAGCCCATTCTATTAATCGTATTTCTTATTTAGGCACGAGCCTGATTTTAAACCCTTATTTTTTAATAAGTTGGCTGCTATAATTTAAGTTTTAAAACACAAATCTGCGTTGTTTGAATGACAGAAATCTGTTCAGAAGAGAACTTAATGAGCGGCGCAACACAGCCTCCGTCAGTACAGCACAGGGAGGGGCCGCTGAGAGCAGCAGTAATTACGATCGGCTTGAAGGCGGTGCTGCCGTAGGAGACACACCGTGCGCGCAGTGTTGTCTAACATTACTAAAACGGAAGCCCTTCCGGCTCGGGCAGAGAATCTAACACACACAGGGTTGTAGTTCCATGGTCATATAAAGAAAGGCCTGTACCTGTACACTGGGCGCTGCGCTGCTCCGCTCGGCTAAGCTAGCGGCTAAGCTAGCGGGGAAGCTGCAAATTGACGTCTTTGAAAAGTACGACAGGTCTTCGTAACGTCCCCGGTGTTGAAACCAAATACTCCCACACGCTGCTGCTCATATGTTCTGGTGATCGTCCAGGCCGACAATGCTCACTATGGTCCATTTTGGTCGCAAAGCAACAGATGAACATCATGATTAGCATTAGCTTTGTTTACTGATGGGTCAAGAGGGGTTACAACAGGTCAAACTGATAGGACAGTTAGAAAGCGCCCTCTGCTGGGTCAAAAGGGAAACTACTTTAAATGCTTATGAGACGGCAGCACACTATTTTATATACTGTCTATGGGCAGCACACAGTCCGAATGGAGAAATACAATTCGAATTCGAACTTTTCACCCCAACTTCGAACGAATGTTCGAACTTCGAATAAAAAGTGACAGCCCTAGTGTGTGTGTGTGTGTGTGTGTGTGTGTGTGTGTGTGTGTGTGTGTGTGTGTGTGTGTGTGTGTGTGTGTGTGTGTGTGTGTGTGTGTGTGTGTGTGTGTGTGTGTGTGTGTGTGTGTGTGTGGTCCTTCTGTTAGTCGTCTGTCTTGTTCATTCTGCTTGTGTGTAATTAACAGGCGTGTCAGGACAGATCATGATGTCACCACAGCTGTTCTAATCCCTGATGAACTAGTATGTTAGTCAGCAGAATGTTCAACTGAATATAGATGGATAGAGCGTGTACCATATTGGCTCCGGCCTTCGCGGGTTAAAATCCGACCCGTGGACCTTTACTGCAGGTCATCCCCTCTCTCTCTCTCTCTCTCTCTGTCTCTGTCTCCCCATTTCAACTCTGTACTGTCTAATAAAACTTGAAAATGCCAAAAAATAGAAAGGAAAAAAAGAGTATTTCAAAATAAAATTTCACAATTTTAAGAAAGAAGCTCCTTACACTTTGACAAAATAAAAGCAACGTACTAAGAGATTATTTATGAATGTGCCATCAGTGTTTAAATATATAAATGTCTGTTAGTTTTCTATGTTCTTACTTAAAAGGAAAACTAATTCTATTTTTATTCTTTTCTTTTACTCCTCCTCAAAACATTTTTCCCTTTTGTGGATTTTGAACAAGTGGCACACACTCTGTCCTTGTAGAAATTAGGGGTGTGAACGTTTGCAAAAATGTCTAAACAGTTAAACGACGAATATTTTTTCGTGTACACAGGACCGTGGCGTCAATGTTACTATATATGAGTTTTATACGTCATTATTTTTCATATCGTTGAAAGTGGGTCACGTAGATTAGTGCTGCCATTGTTGGAGAGTGCTTTTTTTCTTTTTTGCGACACTCACTCTCTCACTCTGTCTGTCTGTCTGTCTGTCTGTCCGTCCGTCATCATCATCATCATCAACCTTTATTTAAACAGGCAAAAATTGCTAAGAAACAATGTCTTATTTAAGCAATGGCCTGGTAGGAGGTGAATGACCTCCTGGGGGGAAAGGGGAGAGGGAGAGAACAAGACAACACTGTACTATAGCCAGTAAAATCACACATAGACAACAATAACATATTCAACATAGCAACAGAAGTTAGACAAACAGCAGTAACATACAGCATAGCAATAGATAAGTGTACTAGATCACGGTGAGCTTAGACTGAAGCAGCTACAGGTGTGCTTTATACATTTTGTCTGTCTGTCTGTCCTTCCAGTTATTTTGCTATGTTTAAATTGTATGTCATTTGTTCTTGCTCCAGGTGCTGCCTACTGCCAGTTCATGGACATGCTGTTCCCCAACTCAGTGCCTCTGAAGAGAGTAAAGTTTGGAGCCAAGCTGGAGCACGAATACATCCACAACTACAAACTGCTTCAGGTCTCATTCAAGAAGATGGGAGTCGACAAAGTAAGTTACAAGACACACATACCTTGCCTTGTGTGAATTTCGATAGTTAGCCTGGTGTGTGTGTGTGTGTGTCGATAGTTAGCCTGCTATCGGTGTATGAATGTGTGTGTGAATGGTAATGTGAAAATGGGAACAGGTCTCCCTTGCAAAAGAGTCTCCTGTCTCAATGGGATTTACCTGTATAAATAAAGGTTAAAAACAACAAAACATACAAGCCTTAAATTACGTGGTGCACCCTAGATGAGTGCAGATTGTCTGGAAATGTATGGAACATTTCCTATCTTATAGGACACTTTGACTGCACTTGTGGAAGTAAAATACACACATTTTAAACACATAATATATTGTATTTATAGTGCTTTTCTTGAAACTCAAAAGTCGCTTAAACAAAGTGTTGATACAGTCAGAATTCTGCTTCATGTCTGTGATAGAAATCTGTGATACAGGAACTAGAAAGGTCTTTTTAATATACAACAGGAAAATGTTGTGTAACACTTTTTTTTACGAGGTTTAAGTTTGACCAAAATATCAACTTCTCCTTTTGATCCATTGCATATTGGACTATTTTTCACTCATGAGATCTAAGAAAAGTTGACCAGTATAAGAATGCAATAACCATTTTATCAAGTTTAACATTACAATGACCTTTTCTGAACAGCAGCAGACTTCTTTAAAGCCATGATCAGTAGCAAGGCAAGGCAAGTTTATTTATATAGCACAATTCAGACACAAGGCCACTCAAAGTGCTTTACAGGGGCAACATTAGAATACATAAAACACATTATAAAACATTTAAAAGGGAATAAAAGAAACAAAAAACAAAAAAAAAATAGCAGAATGCAGAGAGGGAAAAATCATAGGAAAACATTTTTTCCCCCCTTTCTGCACTCAATCATATGTATAAATCAATAAAATGTACTCATAATATTGTGCTAATACTCTATAGTGTGAGAGGGGAGGGGAGAATAGTAAAGCTTCAGTTCTCTGCTGATCACAGGACAGAGTGGGCGTGTTGCTCAGTAATCTACAACAAGTTTCACACTAATCCTCCACAATGAGACGACACTGACTCACACACAGCTACTGATCATGGCTTTAAGGTCAAGCTACGTACTGAACCGTGACTTTTGTGTACCGTTACATCCCTATGACTTATAATTAGACTATATTGTACTTTCACCCATTTAATTTTAATTGCTGCCACTCTTCACCACTATGTAAATGTTTCAATTGTTTTTTTTCTCTTCACCTGTTGTTGTGTATTTGATGTTTTTGCATTGAATATTGTTTATGTATTGTTGTTTTTCCTTTGAATATGCTTTGAACTCGACATCATTGTAAATGAGGGTCACCCCTCAATTGCTCTCTCGAGGATAAATAAAAGTTAAATGAAAAAATGAAAAAAATACATATTATACAGTACAATGCAGAAAGGAAAAAAAAACACAAAATCTAAGGAATTTTTTTTTTTCTTTTGAAGTCGAGAGTTCTTAAATCCAAACTGCTTTACATTCTTGTTACGTGGAGATCCATAAACTAAATGTTTTGCCCCTTTTTATTAGACCAGACTTAGCGCATCGTATAAATACATGTACAGTAACTTCCCCAGCTGTTCTTACTGCAGCCTGATATGTGTCATCGTCTCCACACCAGCTGAGCTGCTGATCTGCCCATGAGTCATGTAGGTTTCTCTTAGTGCTTTGTAAGTCTGCCTCTCACTCGCTGGATACTATTTATTCTTAGTGTTTTGATAATATGTTACAGTAGCAAGACATTAATTCATAGGCAGTAATACAGGCAAGGCAAGGCAAGGCAATTTTATTTATAAAGCACATTTCAGGCACAGGGCCACTCAAGGTGCTTCACAGGGTTAAAATCAAATAAAGAATACAAATACAAAAAAAGAACAAATTTAAAACATGGATAAAAATACAACATTTAAATAAAAGAATTAAAACATTTTACCAAAAAAAAAAAAAAAAACAGTTACAATTCTAAACTGTATTTTCCATTATTTTTTATTTTATTTGTTTTCCCCACACTGTTGAACTTAGTTTTGGTTGACATGGTGATATGCTTAAGCCTGATTTATACTTGTGCGGCTCTGCGTTCTCTGCTGGGTAGCGCGGACATCGAACGTTGTCATGAACCGTTGATAGTAGTTTCGCCCGTGTCGCATATTGCACACTGCACTTTCAATGTAAATTGGCGAAATCCGTTGCTTAACAAATAAAAAACTGGAAGATTTTGAGTTTGATGATAATTAAGAAGCGCTCCTGTGCTGTTGAAATCCCTCCTTGTTGCTTTGTTGCCCAATCAAACCTCTTACAGCACAAGTATAAATCAGGCTTTAGTTCAGCTCCACTCGTACTGGTTCGATACTATTTATTCAGTTTTTTTAGTTTATTAACTGTTTAATTTGTAAGACACACACTCATTGGGGCGCCCTTAGCTCAGTTGGTAGGGCGTCCCCCCCCCCCCCCGGGTAGGGCCCAGCAGCAGACCCGGGTTCGATTCCCGCCCGCGGTCGTTCTCTGCATGTCACTCCCCTCTCTGCCCCATTTCACCTCTGTCTCTCTGCGCTATCAATAAAGCATAAAAATTTACAAAAAATATCTTTAAAAAAAAAGACACACTCATAGGCAGGAGTACAGTTGAAATTTTTAACTGTATTTTCTACGTTTTTTTTTCTTTGTGTGTCACACTTGGTTTTCCTTGACATAATGAAATGCTTTGTTCAGCTGCTGTAGGGACGGCCATGTTTTCATTGTACAGTATTCCAGCAGACAAACTTCACCACCTGCTCGAGTCTCAGTTTCCCCTTTCTCTGTCGGAGGCTTTTAAGTGTATTTGTAGAGGCTTTAAGAACGTCATGTGGATCTAGACACTTAAGATTATGTTTATATTGTCACAAGTCCAAAGAATATATATATTTTTTTCTTTCTTTCTTTTAACTGTGTATTCTATTCCATACATTCCAATAAAAGATTGGTCTAACTTTTGTCTTAAACACCTGTAGAGTACTGTGTGTGTGTGCGTGTGTGTGCGTGCGTGTGCGTGTGTGTGTGTGCGTGTGTGTGCGTGCGTGTGTGTGTGTGTGTGCGTGTGTGTGTGTGTGTGTGTTTCTTTTAAGTGTGTATTCTATTCCATACATTCAAAAAAGTGTTTTGTCTAACTTTTACCTTTTGTCTTAAAAACCTGTAGTGTAGTGTGCGCCATGTTGGTTGTTAATTCTGTTTTGTCTTTTGTTTGTGTGTTCGCTTTTCAAGTTGTGTGTTTATGTTAAGAAAAAACTCCATAGATACAGTATATCAAAAAAAAATTAAAAAAAAGTCCAAAGAATATAAAGGCAGGACCGACCCAGCTACATAGTACATTTAAAGTCTGTGTACTGTACAAGTAGCAGCTTGCAGGAGTATTGACAGAGCTCCCATCTCTAGTTGTTTATTCTATAGTTTTGTCTTTTGTTGGTGTGTTCGCTTTTGAAGTTGTGTGTTTATGTTGTTAAGAAAAAACTACATAGATAAAGAATATAAAAAAAAAAGTCCAACGAATATAAAGGACAGGGCATACCCAGCTATGTGTTGTTCAAAGTCTGTGTACTGTACATGCAGCAGCTTGCAGGAGTATTGACAGAGCTCCCATCATTTATTCATAGTCCGGCTTCCTTCCTGCCTGCGTTGCTATTAGCTCATTACTGTAAATCACTCTGAGATGCCTGGACAGCGGCCCACTGTAACAGATACACATCACTGTGTTCATGGCTGTTCTGGGGATATAAACCCAGGCATTGTGTGTGCACTTTGCCCTCCATTCATTGTGTGTGTGTGTGTGTGTGTGTGTGTGTGTGTGTGTGTGTGTTTGCACAGGCATCTTTGTGGAGACCAGTTTTAGCTTTTAACCATTGAAGTGAGGACATTTTGCCTGGTCCTCACATCTTCAAAGGGCTGTTTGAGGGTTAACACTAGGTTTTATGGACAGGCCTTTAAAGGGCTGTTTGAGGGTTAACACTAGGTTTTAAGGTTCAGCTATGAATTAGGTTTATGTTAGGGTCAGTGTAAGGGTTGGGGTTAGGCATTTAGTTTTGATGGTTAGGGTTAGGGTGAGGGGCTAGGGAATGCATTATGTCAATGAATGTCCTCACAAAGATGGAAGAACGTGTGTGTGTAATGATGTCAGCTTCCTCCATTGCTTAGTAATTGTTTACTGCAGGGCCTTCTAACCCTGCTCATCATCAGGTCTTCACTGCCCCCCCTCCCTCCCCCCCAGGCAGGAGGAACACAACCTCCCAACACAAGAACAGCCTCATAAACAAGGCCCCGGGCTCCCACTGACACACGTTTATTAACTCCTTTGATGCACACTATGGCTGCGTTCCAATCCCCATACTATCTACTTTTTAGTATGGTACAAAAAAGATTTAGGATGTCCTGATTCTTCTGGTCAGATTTTAGTATGCTTAGAAATACGTGGATGCCAACTAGATCCGGCCAAGATTTTTAGTGTTGAAAACAGCATCCTATTTGGGCGATTCTGACCCACAATCCAGTGTGCACTGGAAGTCACATCGACGGAGCCTCCGTATGAAAACAAACTTTACTTCTTCTTAACCTTTATTTATACAGGTGTATCCCATTGAGACCGAAGACTCTTTTGCAAGGGAGACCTGTTTTCCTTTCCCACGTTACCATTCACACACACATTCATACACCGATAGCAGCAGGCTAACTATCGACATTCACACGAGCTACCAAACACACCTCTCCGTCTCCAAACATCCAGGTCTTAATTATCTCTCTCTCCTTATTTCTCCAGATCATTCCAGTCGACAAGTTGGTAAAAGGAAAGTTCCAGGATAACTTTGAGTACGTCCAGTGGTTTAAGAAGTTCTTTGACGCAAACTACGACGGAAAAGATTACGATCCAGTGGAAGCCAGACAGGGCCAAGAAGGAAGCATCGCACCTAGCAGCCAATCGGCTTTCAACAAACCCCAGAAGAGGGTCCCCGCGCAAGGTTGGTTCACCTGCTCAAATACACCTCCATTCCCCCTGTTTTCTTTCAAAGGTTTTTTTAATTAAATGACAATAGCAAAGAAATTGCAGCACAATGAGTTACACATTTTTTCCCCCTTTTTTTTTTTTTTTCCCCCGAATACACCCCACCCACATCCCATCCTCACACCCAACCACATTCCCCCTGTTTTGACATCTGGCTCATAGAGTTCTCCAGTACTTTATATATATGGAGAAAATTAGATTTGAGATTTCAGGGAAAGCAAAGAAGTTTGACATAGTGTGACATCACACTAGTAAAAATGTAGGGTTAGGATTAACAGGACAGCTGGGCCAAGGGAAGACTGAGGGAAGAAAAACCTCATTCATTATATTATAATAGTGATTTTATAATGATAGAACGCCGGTTCCGTATGGGTGAAGTATTCCTATAACTTAAAGCTGGGGTGGAGGATTTGGGGAGAAAATGGCAGTTGGGATAGAGATTCGAATCCAAATACCTCAACCGCTCCACTTGTTCTCTTTGGTCCCTCCCCTATGGTCCCTCCCTGACACGCTCTACACCAACAAAGTCGTGCCAAAGTGAATGGACAGTCCCAACAGCCAATAAGAACAGAGAATCGGAGCCTCGTTCTGATTGGTCAAAGTGTGCAGCTCATGTTAACTTTGACCAATCAGAAATCATATACCCCAGCTTTAATAGAGGGATAGATCACATAGATTATTCTAATTTCACATCACATATAAACATTAAATTGCAATACTTCTTCCTACTCCTTTTCAGGCATATCAATTCAATATGTTATTTGTTTATTTTTTGTTTATTTTGTTTATTTTTATTTGTGAAATCATTTGAACATATTTTTTTTTTATTGTATTTTCATGCTTTTAATTTTTATTTTTTTTATATGTCTGAAATAAAATTGAATCAATCAATCAATACAAATTTGAATAATGTAGGTGTTATATTAAACTTTTTCTCCTGTGATTAACCTTCCCTTACTTGTCCATCAGCTACCCAGAGGCCGCCCGTTGCCAAGGTAGCGCCCAAGACTCACGTCGCCGCGAGGCAACCGGCGAGAGGAGGAGGGGACGAAGAGAAGGCTGAGATCATCAACGAGGTGTGTGTGTGTGTGTGTGTGTGTGTGTGTGTGTGTGTGTGTGTGTGTGTGTGTGTGTGTGTGTGTGTGTGTGTGTGTGTGTGTGTGTGTGTGTGTGTGTGTGTGTGTGTGTGTGTGTGTGTGTGTGTAATGATAACATGAGCTTGTTTTTAAAGGTGCTCTGAGGAACTCTTGTGTGTGTTCATTCTAGCGCCCCCTTTGGACAAAAGCTGTAGTGTTTTTACCACGCCAGCTGTTGTTCCTGGGTGAGCGTATACCCATGACAAAGGCATTAAGAAAAACTATAGAAAAATAGCATTCTTTGCACTGATGGTCTCGTTAGCTATCACATGTAATTCATGATGATCAGAGGAAAGATGAGACAGTTTCAGAAATATTTTAAAGTTCCTTGTTTCACCTTTTTTAAACCTTTTTGAAGAACATATGTTAAAGTTAAAGGAATACTTCTCCCATACGTAACCGGCGTCCTATCATTATAAAATCACTATTATAATATAATGAATGAGGTTTTTCTTCCCTCAGTCTTCCCCTGGCCCAGCTGTCCTGTTAATCCTAAACCTACATTTTTACTAGTGTGATGTCACACTAGTAAAATGTAGGGTTAGACAGTGAGACCATAAAACACTCTTTCTGCCCTTTCTCAGGCTAGGATGAAGCGATTTCTAGAATGTTTGCACATTTATACTACATAGGATCTCAGAGTTCAATACACCTTCATATTCCCACCGGTGAAGTAGGCCTTTAAGTTTGTTTTGTCCTGTTGTTCCTACAGATTGAGAACCTGAAGACCACGGTTCAGGACCTAGAAAAGGAACGAGACTTTTACTTTGCAAAGCTGCGGAACATTGAGCTGTTATGTCAAGAGAAGGACGGAGAGAGTGACCCCACTCTGCAGGGAATCATAGACATCCTCTATGCAACAGACGTGAGTGTTTTCATTTCAACATTCATTTCAGTTTCATTTAACCTTTATTTATACTCAAGAGATCAAAACAAATGCTACTAAGTGAAATCCAGCCAGAGAGAGGAGGACTGTGCAGATAAACACACCACCACATATTATAGTATTATATGTAAGGGGCGGCAGTGGTGAAGTGTGTAGGGCGGTCGTCCTCTGGAGTGCAGGGTCGGAGGTTCGATCCCCCGTCTCCCCGCCACATGTCCAAGTGTCCCTGGGCAAAGAGACACTGAACCCCAAATTGCTCCCGATGGTTCAGAGAGCGCCTTGCATGGCAGCTACTGCCATCGGTGTATGAAAAGCAGCTAAAATGCGCTATATAAGTCAAGTCCATTTACCATTTAAGTTTACCACATATTCTAGTGGAGCAGAAGTCCTCATTGAGAGGGATTGTTTCTGTGTGACTCTATACTTTGTCTGTGAGGAATATTTTACATACTCAACCTTTAAAGCCAAATTCTTCTAAATGTGCTGCGTAAACAATACGTTCTCAGTTGAATTCCAGATTACAGCCCATGTGCTGTTCACAGCAGCTGATGCCTTTCTGTGAATTCCTGCAGAGGAATGGCATGCAGCCCGCTCACTGAGGCTCACAGATTTCACTGGCTCAATATCTTTAAGGTTTTAGACTGTTTGTCAGACAAAACAGGACACAAGACCACTTTATTTAATGGTTTTTTCTCACTATTTTCTTTACATTTTATTGGGAAAATGATAGATCAAGAAAATAATGGTTGGGGGAATCTATATTTTAATAACCGTTTTAGAAAAAAACAGGACATTAGAACACCTTAAACTCCTTGTTCTCACAATTTTTTTTTACATTTTATAGACAAAATGATGGCTCAAGAAAATAATGTTCAGATTAATACACATTTTAATAGCCGTTAGTTGCAGCTCTTATCTTGTCTTGGCCTCTTCAGTGTGAGTGAGTGTCGCCTCAAAGTCTGTCTGTGGTTATTTATATTTAAACATACAATGATGCAGACAGGCCAACAAGGCTTTCAGACAACTCGGCTCCCTCCCACACTGAGGCTTTTCAAAATATAGATTTTTTTTTAAGAGCTTTTTCGTTTTGATTTCTTAGGGACCGGCCTATTGTCTCTGATAATGTGTTAACATCTCATTCTCTCTCTCTCCCCTCCCTCCCTCCCTCTCCCTCCCTCTCTTCACCCCCTCTCTCTCTCCCTCCTCCTTCCCCCCTCCCCCTCCCTCCCCCCCTCTCCCTCCCTCCCCCTCTCTCCCTCCTCTCTCCTCTCCCCCCCTCTCCCTCCCTCTCTCTCCTGCCCCTCCCTCCCTCCTCTCTCTCCCCCCTCTCTCTCCCTCCCTCCCTCCCCTCTCTCTCTCTCTCTCTCTCTCTCTCTCCCCTCCCTCTTTCTCTCCCCCTCTCTCTCCCCTCCCTCCCCTCTCTCTCCTCCACTCTTCCCCCCCCATCTCTCCCCCCCTTTTTCTCTCCCTCCCTCCCCTCCCTCTCTCCCTCCCTCCCTCCCTCCCCTCCTCCCCCTCTCTCCCTCCCTCCCTCCCCCTCCCTCCCTCTCTCTCTCTCCCTCCCTCTCCCTCCGCTCCCTCTCTCTCCCACCCTCTCTCCCCTCCCCCTCCCTCTCTCCCACCTTCCCTCCCCTCCTCCCCCTCTCTCTCTCCCCCCTCTCCCTCTCTCCATCACAGGAAGGTTTCGTGATACCGGATGCAGAAGCTGAGGGCGAAGTGGAGTAGAAAAGATGAAGAAGAGTTTTAATAATATTCAATATTCAAGACTGCGATCATCTTTCCTCTTGAGATGTTCTGGTCTACCAACCAACGAATGAACGAACCCAACATGAGATCCACCATTTTGGTTTTTATATCCAACAACCAAACTGTATCTGGGCCCTCAACCTCTGACCTCTGGCTGAACCCAACTCCCCAAACCCGCCGGACTTCATTCAGCTCAATATTCTATCAATAATCAATCAATAATAATATCGCTCACTGCCGAATCTTCCTGCATACACAACTTTCCCCCTTTTTAATCAGATGGTGCACCACATATCTGGTTTATGTAATGGACTTGTGTGTGTGTGTGTGTGTGTGTGTGTGTGTGTGTTCAAAAAATCAATTAGAAACATAATAAAAATATGAAGAACCTCCAGTGAAGACCCGGCTGTCCGCTCCCCATTCTAAACTGATTCTAGAATCTTGAACACATTCCACAAACGGAACATTGCTTTTTTTTTTTTTTTTTTTTTTTTTTTTTAAACCAACAGATGTGTTGTTGTATTTTCACTCGTTGGTCTCAATTTTTAGTCACGTTAACTGTTAATTGTGCGATTTTAATTTAATTTTTGAATAAAGCTATAGTGCGTACATTTTTCATATTGATTGAATGTCGGTTGCAAAAGCCATCGCCATCAAATGGAGTTGACACAAAGTTTAAATAAGCCTTTCAGCTCCACAAAACTCCCTCTTTGTATTTAAGAAATGTTTCAGTTGTTGATTCTACTGCTATAAGAAAAAAACCTGGACGTACAGCAGAAGGTATAAAATCCATGTGCCATCACTGAAGGCTTTACCTCATGTAGATGGCGACGCACCGACAGTGTTGTTGTAATTACTCAGAAATTCCTCATGGGCGGGGGCGACCGAAGTTACGCACTGTAGCTTTAAGCAGACCAGCCGATGTAGCCGCCATGTTTTTCTAAAGTAACTGAAGGGCTCAGAGTTTAGTCTGGGACAGTGATAGTCGGGGTCTTCTTTTCCAAATCCAAGGTTGGGACAATTTTCTCATTTAGTTCAGCTTTTCAGGAGCGTTTGTAAATGTATGTTAACTGTTATACCACATCACCCTTCCACTCCATTTTATTTTGTCATGTTGCACCATTTTATTTTTATTTTTTTGGGCTCCTTCTCAGTCATGGTCTCAACTTTATACATTAGTTTTCTATTTAGGTTGAGTTTTTTTTTTCTCTCCTTTATCGCGCAAATACAATTTTCAACTTTTTTTTTTTTTTCGAGCTGCGACAATAGAGAGAAAAAAAGTGGGGTTTTTTTGGAGATGGAAAGTGCCTGTTCTTAAACTCGACTGTGTGTTTTTAAATAAAAAAAAAAATTGAGATTCTTAATTCTAGGAAAGTGTCTCGCAGTGCTCTCCTGTATTAAAAGCCTTCGCAGCCTTTTTGATTCAACATGCCAAAAAAAAAAAGTTACAAACCTCCCAATTAGTCAGATTCAGAGGTGATTAATTTTTGTCTCTTTGAAAAGCACATGTTCTGTTTTATACCAGTGGCTCTTTAAACGATAGAGCGTACAGGCTGTGTTCTAAAAGCCCTACTAACGTCCTACTCATACTCATTTTAACGTCAATTTGAGTATGTGACGGTTGTGTATGCGAGTTTGTGGAGGCGAGAATTGCCCGGATGAGTACTAACTTCCGGGAAGATTTTGTGTATGGATCGATAGGTTACTTTTCCAACTCAACCGCCCCACAATGCATTGCGTCTTTTCAAACGGCATGGAAGTTTTTTTTAAATTCTTCATTGCTTCTGTATACACCAGTGTAAACGGTCCGACGAACCTCGCATACACAATGGATGGTTAAGTAGACGGTATGGAGTATATACATGTTGAGTATGTAGGAGGGAGGACGTTAGTAGGGCTTTTAGTATGGAGTATATACATGTTGGAGTATGTAGGAGGGAGGACGTTAGTAGGGCTTTTCGAACACAGCCACAGACTTAACACACACACTGAGCTACATGTAGCATCTTCTGCTAACATCACAGACTGGTTGATTTGTCACAAAGCTGTTCATGAAATATGGGATCAATGAATTTGAAAATGTCTACACTGAAAGTTTTTTTTTTTTTTTTTTCTCCAACACCGCAATTCCCTGATTTTAAATTTTTAATAGATATTGTGCATCTTATTTGAGACCAGTTTTCCTCCACTGTAAAAATGTTGTGTATCAAATTTGAAACGACACACACACAGACTCTTCACAGAAACTTTAACTTTTATCAATGGCCTTATTCTGTAAAATACATTTTGTTTCATAAAACCTGTTTCATTTTTTTTTTTTCTGTTTAATGTAAGTCTACTGTATGTGGCGGGAGAATGTCTGTAATGTTAGTCATGTTCTAAATGTGTTCTGGACAATAAACCTTTTGAGGTATTTTGGAGAAAAGCTCAAACACAAAATACATATTCATGGTTTTAATTCAAGGTGCAGCTTTTGTCTCCACGGTGATGTTTGAAATATGCCCTGCGTACCAAATCACTTGATTCTTTTTACTATACTACATACTAATGCATACTGGGTTCCATACTGCAAAATGCTATTGGACGTATTTGGTCATCTGTTTTTTTTTGGCATACTGCATTTGATCTGCATGTATTGGGACATCCTAAATAATTTTTCTGGCATTCTAAATAGTATGGGAGTATGGGGATTGGAACGCAGGGATAGACTTTACGCAGCGATCAGCCGATTGAGGAAATTATTTAGTGTTTGAATGTCGTAGCCTCACGGTTTTAACTTCATGATAAGATGGTTCAATGTTGCACATAATCAGACGGTGCCTCGGGATTTTTGTATTTTCTGGTTCAGCCTTCAGTAAAAAACAAAAAAATCTAACTTTTTTCAGAATGTATACTTTTTTTTTTTTTAACCTTTATTTATACAGGAATATCCCATTGAGACCGAAGACTCTTTTGCAAGGGAGACCGGTTTTCCTTTCCCACGTTACCATTCACACACCGATAGCAGGCTAACTATCGACATTCACACGAGGCAAGGTGGGTGAAGTGTCTTGCCCAAGGACACAACAACTATGACACAGGTGGCAGGGCGGGGATCGAACCTCCAACCCTTTGATCATCGGCCGACCCGCTCTACCACCTGAGACACAGTCGCCCCATGTTTTTATTTTATTACACTGGAAATCGCTGAAATAGTGAGTTTGTAGTTTCTGGACACAGTCAAGCTTTGTCGTGTGGTGACGGGCGAGTCCAGTGCAGTAACTTAGTTTGTGTTTGGTCTTGGTCCTCCAAACTCAGTGGATTTAAAATCAAACTTTGATTAAGAGGTTATCGCTCTGGCTGACAAATATTACTGTCCAAAGTTTTTACAGAACAGATTTTGGATACGGCCTGTTTCCCATTTTATAAATAAAATAAAAATACTATGTACAGGTCTTAAAAATGCATTTTTGATATGTTTTGAAGATTTTTTTTAATCATAAATCGGACAATGAACATATGAATAAATCCTTCTGTTATAACCTTCAGAATAGTGCTGAGAATGATTATGGAAAGTTTAGTCGATGTAAGTGCTTTGGAAGTTGAGATTTTCGGTTCAGAGAATTGAAAAAAACTAATGTTGAGATAATGGCCGTTAAAGTTGGTTGTAAAGGAGGAATATACAGACGGAAACGGTCAAATAAACACCTAAATGTTAATTTTGAACCTTTTGACTTATGAAAAACGCATGTTAATCGAAGCGAAATAGCCAAAAAATCTCAAAATTGACCAGTGCTTGAAAGAACAACAGTTTTTACCTACAGTTTCTCACCTTTAAAATGTTCATGTGACACAGATGTAGCAACACATCACATTAAAGGTGCAGTGTGTAATATGACATCATCAAGAAAGTTCTACAAAGTTCTAGAATGCAGCACTCCCTGGGTAACCCCAACCCTTTCGGATAATAACAGAAGCTACAGTGGCCTTCAAGGACAAGAACAATATTCTAAATTTTAAACAATGCACCTGATGACATTCCAACTATGACACTTTCAAGATGGCGGCACTAGGCCTTTGTCCAAAATATGCAGAAATATGGACATATATGAGACCCTTTCTAAGGGAGAAAAAAATGATGCACTAAATGAAATGTACTTATGGATATAATAATTACTTTCTACAAAATCTGCTAGGAAATAAAACCCAAAATTCTACACACCGCAGGTTTTTAAAGAGCTGAGAGAATGTTTTAGTCATTTTTAAATTTTCAGAAAATACTAGTAATAATAGTTCACAAGAGTTCACTGTGGTAACAACTGATAATCATGATAAATATAATGATAATATAATAAGTTACTGTTACAGAAAATAAAACTGAATTTCCATGGCAACACTAGTTTTTGTTTGTTCAATTAGATTATTTTTATTTAGGAAGGTGACAGTGCAGATTTCTATCTGTCTGTCTGTCTGTCTGTCTATCTATCTATCTATCTATCTATCTATCTATCTATCTATCTATCTATCTATCTATCTATCTATCTATCTATCTATCTATCTATCTATCTATCTATCTATCTATCTATCTATCTATCTATCTATCTATCTATCTATCTATCTATCTATCTATCTATCTATCTATCTATCTATCTATCTATCTATCTATCTATCTATCTATCCATCCGTCTATCTATGCCCAATTAATGCAGCAAAACGTCTTGTTTCCTTTAAAAGTTGAACATTATCGCCTCCTGCTGTCTGTATCGGAGATATGTGGATAGATTTATATTATATCAAATATAAATGCAACGCACATTTTCGACCATAAGGGCAGTGTTCAACAAAACACCGACTGTCAGAATTGTCTATGATTCTAAAAACATTCTAAACAATTATTTTGCAAACAGAAGAGTCAGAAACATAGAGAATTAGGTCCAGCTCTTTAAAAGTAAAACATACATTGAACTATGAGCCCTTTTTGTACATAATATAACACATAATAAACGGGCAGATAAGAAAATGCATATACAATTTTCTATGTACATTTTAATATATTTCTTTAGACTTTTTTTTTTTAAGATATTTTTTTGGCATTTTTATGCTTTATTGACAGTGCAGAGAGACAGAGGTGAAATGGGGCAGAGAGGGGAGTGACATGCAGAGAACGACCGCGGGCGGGAATTTATTTATTTATTTATTTATTTATTATTCTTTCGGACAATTCCACACAATACACAATTTTCTCTTGCAAATATTCATACATCATACTTTGTGTTGTCCGAAGGGAGACGGAAGAAGCCAAAGGCTTATCAGGTCCCGCCCCCATTTTCATCAAAGTCGGATTCAGATACACAGTTACTGTTACAGAAAATAAAAATAAAACAAACAAAAAACATTTTTTTTATATATATAGGGGAATCGATCCCAGGTCTGCTGCTGGGCCGAGAGGCACCTATTTGGAGACGCATGGGGAAAGTGGAGCTCCACCGGAAGTGGATTTCATTGGTCAGAATTGTAACCTACTCTGAATTTGTTTTCTTCTTTTTGTTTTACTGCCGGAGTTCACCTAGCGGTGAATAATAATACACGGTTTCCACCGGTTATGGTGCTAGTACACAGTAAAATACGTCAGTTTGTTAAGGGTCCCAAGTGGCCAGGACGGTGGTAAAAAGTAGATGTTGAGGTAGAAGATGAATGAAGCAACGAAGCTTTGTGTACATCTTCTGAAATCCGTCTGTTTAATTCACAATCAGTGCAATCTCTGCTATCAACAAATGCACGTTGTTCAAGCAGCTGATCAAAGATAAACAAACCTTGCGATGTCCAGAATAATAGGCCTACTCGTGATAACCATCAAACTAAATCGTACACATTCACTGAGTGAAGATTGTGAAAGTATGACACACATTTCTCACCAACAATGTTATCAAAAACCCAATTAATAACTTATACATCTTTTAAAAACCTGAATTAAAAACTGTAGCAATGGCGGCCACAGCTTGGATTTCATTTTCGCCGGGAGAAACTGAGAGTGTACTGAATGTACACAGACAAATGATCGATTAAACGTAACATCATCAGGAAATTATAAAAATGGAGATTTCTATGGAGTGATTTTGCTTTAAACTGTACAGGGTCGCGTTGTTGCAGTGACACTCTTTCTTCAGTCGGAGCTGCAGCGTAAAGTGAAAACAAACTCAGAGTAGGTTACAATTCTGACCAATGAAATGAGTTTGGGGCGTGGCCCCATCTTGCTTCCGGTGTAGTGGAGGTCCGTTTTCTCCATGGGTCTCCAAATAGGTACTCTTGGCTGGGCCGGGCCCGGCCCGGGGGGGGGGGGGGGGGGGACGCCCTACCAACTAAGCTAAGGGCGCCCCCGTTTCTTTAGACTTAAATGCATTCTACTTTAATTGTATAATGCCTAAATGTATCTCTACGTTGTAAAGTATAGATGTTTTTGTATAAATAAATGATTTGTATTTGTTATTTTTGTTCTTACTTCCATTGTTTGTGCTTTAGTAAAAAACTGACCAGTGTTGGAAAAAACAGATGTTATGTTATGCCTTCTGTATCTCACCTGAACGCAACGCGCTGTCCACTTCAACACTGTGAGTCCTATAAATTCGGACTTTTTCTAGTAGAACGCGAAGGCACCTTAACGTGATTGGGTGGATGTTTCACTGTTTCAGCGCCACACACACACACACACACACACACGCTGTTAGCAGCCGAAGAAGAAAGCAGGTAAACTGACAGACTGACAGCGCCGAATTGACCTCCACTGGTTCGCGGGCATTATGAAGGACATTTTAACCACTTAAAACCAAAAACAAAACACTTATAAACAAGTCGCTACGTCAGGAATTGAAGGTTTTACTAAAGCGCGCTTGTGTGACGTGAGCTCGTTCGATTTTCTTCTTCGCCTCCTTCTGAAGTGTAGCTAGCAGCATTAGCCTTGTTAGCTCATAGAAAATACATTCATATCAATGTGTGTGTGTTAGCTTAGCCGCTGGACTTCTTTCAAGAACAAGGATATCATTGCAACCATAAACAAACGACCCAGGATTTTAACCTTGCACACAACTGCATCTGCGCAAGGGCTGGATATATACAAGGGGGCGGCGGAGTTGCAAAGTAACAATTTAAACGAAATAAAATAAACAACAGAACATAACAAACGTCCTGCAAAAGATCAAGGAAGTGAGCGTGCATTGCATTGCTGTCAGTCAGTGCGTCTCTGTCTGCAGCTGACACGGGGACCTTGCGATAGCTGCTATCGGCCAGTTATTTTTCCTCAATACTTGATTTTTAGATTTTTTTTTGTGGATTTTTTTTTTTCGGACAGTTTTTTTTTTCTCCTAATTTTCGGATTAAATCGGGTGAGATCGACCAGTTTCCGAGATGATTCCGGACAAGGTGCCGAAGGACAACGTGTTCTACGGGTCCAAAGACTTGAAGAAAGAGGCTCACGTGCCGAGCTTTGATAAATATAAAGAACTCTATCTGAAGTCCATAGAGAACCCAGATGGTGAGTGTTACAGATATTCTGGAATCAAGACTGTGTTGTGTGTGTGTGTGTGTGTGTGTGTGTGTGTGTGTGTGTGTGTGTGTGTGTGTGTGTGTGTGTGTGTGTGTGTGTGTGTGTGTGTGTGTGTGTGTGTGTGTGTGTGTGTGTGTGTGTGTGTGTGTGTGTGTGTGTGTGTGTGTGTGTGTGTGTGTGTGTACAGCAGTCAGTCATTGGCAATGTAATTCTTAAGTCCCAGGCTCCTCTCCTGTGTTTGTGTGTGTGTGTGCTCCCTTCAACAATGCAGTAAACACAAGTGAAGAGCGCAACACCTGAGACACAAATAAACACAACAGTAGAGCAAGGACACGGTACAGAGAGAAAGTGTAGAGATAAGGTGCACCATATTAGACATATACAGTAAGTTTAGAATGCAGAATAAATAAAATCAAGTCAATTGTAAACAAAATAGAATACTGTACAGTACTTAGAAATAACAATAACACTGCAGCACTGTTATATAGTCCAGGAAAGGCTGCCAAATCTGTTTAAATTTTTCTGCTTTCCCTTATTTTTTATTTATTTAGCGAATGCAAAGTCCTTTAGCCAAGCTTTCCCTGAAATCTCATAACAGATTTTCTCCATATATAAAGTGCTAGAGAACTCCATGAGCCACATATCAAAGCAGGGGGCTATCTCCTTATTCCAAACCTTAAGAATACTTTTTTTTAGCTATAACTATCCCATAGCAATTGTGCTTATTGAGACTTTATAATACAAAAGTTTGCTTTGTAATGTTATATTGACATTATATTGTGTGCCATATTCTTTATCCAAATATCAACAAATGGTGTAAAATGTAAAGGAATACAGAATGCTTAAATATATTTAAAAGTTTGTTCAATTCATATACAGTTTCAGAGGAGGGGGATTTGTTTACATGTGCAGAGCCTGCAGTTAGTTTGAAAATATTTACTCTACAAGTAATTCTAAGTATAAAATAATTCTAAAATAAAAAATGAAATTAATGAAGATGTGTTTTAGTTGTATCCTAGTAATATAAGGAAGTAATGTTGGGTGGGCGTGGCGGTGGCAGGCACCTCAGAATGTAACAAGAGGAGAGGAATTCAAACAAGTTTATCTGAGAGCGAGAGAGAGAGAGAATTTAACAAGTGAATAGCATTCAAACAAGTTTATCTAGTTGGGATGATAGAGAGAGAGAGAGAGAGAGAGAGAGAGAGAGAGAGAGAGAGAGAGATAAATGATAGATGGATAGATAGGGAGGGAAAGAGAGAGAGATGATAGACAGACAGACAGACAGACAGACAGACAGACAGATATTGATATACCAGTTATTACACTGGAGCGTGACTCAGGGATGACTGGTTGTTGTGATATACAGTATAAGATTTATGATGAGGTATCCTTGGAAACGCCTTCTTTAACGAGAAGGGAAAGTTACAGCCCGTGCACCGTACAATGTCTTTACTGTTTAGAAGTTTATGATATGAGCTGGTGAATCATTTTACTTTATTACTTACAGTATGTCTGCTGGCCTATTTTTGGAGATAAAATAAAAACAAACAGGCAATTATTTGATTATCCATTATTTAAATTTTTATTATTGTCTAGCAATTTTTTTTTAAATCAGATAATCTTGTCAAGGATCCTGCAATGTTAGGATGTTCTGTTTTAGATCAATACATAAGTAATAAAATTTTTATTTATTGGGGGCGCCCTTAGCTCAGTTGGTAGGGCGTCCCCCCCCATGGGCCTCGGCCAGCAGCGGACCCGGCTTCGATTCCAGCCCGCGGTCGTTCTCTGCATGTCACTCCCCTCTCTGCCCCATTTCAACTCTGTCTCTACACTATCAATAAAGCATAAAAATGCCAAAAAAAAATATCTTAAAAAACAAAACAAAGAAAAATTGTATTTATTGAAGCACCTTAAACAGAATTAACTCCACAAAATGCATCACAGGAATACAAACTTAAAATAAATAAATAAGACAATAAACCATACAAAATGAAAACAAAAGACATAAAAATTGCCATAAAAAATATTTCAACAAATGCAAAAAAAAAATGCAAATGTAATTGTTTTAGATAAATAAATAATAAATTAAATAAACAAATAACAACAACAATAATAATAATAATAATAATAATAATAATAATAATAATAATAATAATAATAATAATAATAATAATAATAATAATAATAGAAGGAATTTAGAA
>CM047511.1:31086077-31146077 GCA_026122265.1 Ammodytes dubius | reverse complement strand
AAGTACAATTTAGTCCAGAACTAGGCTTAATCCATGTCTGCGAAACCGGCCCTATGTTGTTTTTTACTAGCGTTTTAGAACTCCTACATTTTTAAGTTTTATTTTTTTAAATCCAGGAATTAAAAATCTATCTAATCTATTCCTCTAATCTAACAATAATAGTAATATTCTACCTCCTACAGTGTAATGTAGTCTCCAAATAGTGCTTCTTAAAAGTCTTAAAATGGCTTTAAAACATACTGTAGTCACTCTAGTTGGATGTGAATGCTCCTGTATGACCTATTTAGATACAAGTCCGTCTGTTTCAACCACCGATTTGTTGATTTTCCCACCGGTCTTAGAGTTATACTTGAAAGCATTAGATAAGTTCGATCAAATGCCCCCATACCATTGTGTATTTTGAAATATATCTTGATACACTCACTCACTCACTCACTCACTCACTCACTCACTCACTCACTCACTCACCATCTCGCTCACTCGCTCACTCACTCACTCACTCACTCACTCACTCACTCACTCACTCACTCACTCACTCACTCACTCACTCACATCACTCACTCACTCACTCACTCACTCACTCACTCACTCACTCACTCACTCACCATCTCGCTCACTCACTCACTCACTCACTCACTCACTCACTCACTCACTCACTCACTCACTCACTCACATCACTCACTCACTCACTCACTCACCCACACAGCTTCATACTAACTAGGGCTGTGTCAAAAAATCGAAATATCGATATATCGCGATTATTATTATTATTTTTTTTTATTGGCAGTGCAGGGATACAGATATACAATGGGGCAGAGAGGGAATGAAATGCACAGATCAACCACGGGTCAGATTCAAACCCATGTCTGCTGTCAGGCTTGAGCCTATAGGATACTGACTATTGAAGTTAGATCAGTTTTGTTTATAAGAATACTGAAGATTCACTGTGTCACAAAAGCACACTGATGTGTTTTCATTTTCATTGTGTCCTGTACAGTTAGTACAAGAGTGAATTGGATTTGTTATTTTGATGTTATGGCAGCTGCAGCAGTGTTTGATCATTTGCCAAAACCAAAAAAAAGGAAGAAAAATAGTAAAGGAAGTTGTGAATGAAATAGTTTTGACTTCATTTGTCTTTGCAAGTATCAATATATTGTGCTGTTATGTTTGACAAGGCAACTTGTTTATGGAATATCGCAATATATCGTGATATATCAAGATATATCAAGATACTCAATATATCGTGATATATCGTATCGTGACCAGTGTATCGTGATATATCGTATCGCGAAGTCCTTGGCGATACCCAGCCCTAATACTAACATTGTATTTCTTGTGTCTTAGGGAAGGCAATGAGCCGGGTGACGACCTCACAGTGACCTACAGAGAGCTGCTGCAGAGAGTCTGTCAGTTCGCCAACGTCCTCAAGTCTCAGGGTAAAAAAAACAATAATTGGATGATTGTTTTCTGCATTTTAGTTTTCATTATATTTTTCTGTGACTTTTCTGCTCTTTATATTTTTATAATTAAACTATGCATTGTGACTTATATGATCCCTCTTTTATTCATGTATTTTTAATTTTTTTTCCTTTCTCATTTAAATATTATTTTTAAATAATGAATAAATAAATGTGTAGGAGTGAAGAAGGGCGACCGTGTGTCCATCTACATGCCCATGAGAGTGTAGTGACCCTTTAACTTACCCTGTCTGTCTGTCTGTCTGTCTGTCTGTCTGTCTGTCTGTCTGTCTGTCTGTCTGTCTGTCTGTCTGTCTGTCTGTCTGTCTGTCTGTCTGTCTGTCTGTCTGTCTGTCTGTCTGTCTGTCTGTCTGTCTGTCTGTCCGTCCGTCCGTCTGTCTGTCTGCCTGTCTGTCTGTCTGTCTGTCTGTCTGTGTGTCTGTCTGTGTGTCTGTCTGTCTGTCTGTCTGTCTGTCTGTCTGTCTGTCTGTCTGTCTGTGTGTCTGTCTGTCTGTTTTTGTTGTCTGTCTGTCTGTCTGTGTGTCTGTCTGTCTGTCTGTCTGTCTGTGTCTGTCTGTCTGTCTGTATGTGTGTCTGTGTGTCTGTGTGTCTGTCTGTCTGTCTGTCTGTCTTTCTGTGTGTCTGTCTGTCGTATATCTGTGTGTCTGTCTGCCTGTCTGTCTGTCTGTCTGTCTGTCTGTCTGTCGTCTGTCTGTCTGTCTGTCTGTCTGTCTGTAGGAGTGAAGAGGGCGACCGTGTGTCCATCTACATGCCCATGGTGGTGGAGCTGGTGGTGGCCATGTTGGCCTGTGTTCGTATCGGAGCCGTTCACTCCATAGTGGTGAGTCACACACACACACACACACACACACACACACACACACACACACACACACACACACACACACACACACACACACACACACACACACACACGGATTAAGATAACAGGGATGCATTATAGGGCTGTCCTATTGAAAGTCAAACCCTGCGTTCCAATCCCCATACTTCCCTACTATTTAGCATGCCAGAAAAAGATTTAAGATGTCCCAATACATGCACGTCAATTCTAGTATGCTGAAAATACATAAATGCCCCACTAACTCCAATAGCATTTTGGAGTATTTGTCTTTATTCTTGACATTTATCGACATAATGAAATAAATCATCCTCATCTGATTTTCTTTTTCTCTCCTGTCTGTGGCCCTAAAACTCTCTTGTACTTTAGTATGTAGTGTAGTAAAAAGACTAAAACTCTTCTGTACTTTAGTATGTAGTGTAGTAAAAATAAATAGTATGTGATTTGGAACGTAGGGAATTATTCCAATCAACCCCAACATTCGAGATAGATTCTTCAACTTGAACCGCCATTTACAATTTTTATTTTATTTACTATATATATATATTTTTTCAGTCAATGTACATTCCAATACAATCTTGACTATATTGTTAAACTCCTTTGCAATAATATAAAAGCAGTATTTTGAGTTATAATTAAAAGCAGAAACTGGTGGCACTTTTATTGGACAGTACAGAGTTGAAATAGGGAGACAGACAGACACAGAGAGAGAGAGAGGGGGGATGACCTGCAGTAAAGGTCCAAGGGTCAGATTTGAACCCGCGACCACTGCAACGAAGGCCAGAGCCAATATGGTACACGCTCTATCCACTTCACCACCGGAGCGCCCCATAAATTGAGCGTCTTGAGCGAGTGGCAAAAGCAATCTGGAAATGGCAAAAGCAATAACCAAAGTGGATGTATATGTGTTTGTGTTCAATATATTGATTCTCCCTTCCCCTCTGCGTGGTAATGTCGTAGTAAAGCTAGGTCAAAAAAAGGACAAAGCTATTTTTAGATTTCAAGAAATCTAAAAAAGGCAAGGCAAGGCAAGTTTATTTCTATAGCACAATTCAAACACAAGGCCACTCAAAGTGCTTTACAGGGGCAAGATTAAAATACATAAAATACATTAGAAGACATTTAAAAGCGAATCAAGAAACATCAACAAAAACAAAATATCAAACAACACAAGGTTACATTGTGATGTGTTCAAGCGCTGTTGGTAAAAATTTGTATTTGTTGAAGACGGTATCTAGTTCAGTGTAATCTTTTAAAATGAAGAATTAGGCCAAAAACTAACACATATAGGCTTAAGTTGAACTAGAAAAAGGTCACACCGTGTACTAGGGGAGAATTTGGGGAAGGTTTAAAGGTATGATCAAATTTGATAATGTCAGGTGCTCCAGTGGCGTAGTGGATAGAGCGCGTATCATATTGGCTCCGGCCTTCGTTGCAGTGGTCGCGGGTTCAAATCCGACCCATGTACCTTTACTGCAGGTCATCCCCCCTCTCTCTCTCTCTCTCTCTCTCTGTCTCTCTCTCTCTCTCTCTCTCTGTTCTCTCTCTCTCTCTCTCTCTCTCTCTCTCTCTCTCTCTCTCTCTGTCTCCCCATTTCAACTCTGTACTGTCTAATAAAGCTTGAAAATGCCCAAAAATTATCTATTAAAAAAAATAAAAAATGTATACTGCCCAACCTTAGTTCAGACTGTTGATTTGAATCATTAACTTTCAGTGGCAGCCCTAATGCATTGGCAGTATTACATTATGACTATGTTTAGTTTGAGTTTGTTTGTTTTTTCTCTTCACCTGTCGTTGTGTATTTGATGTATTTGCATTGAATATTGTGTATGTATTGTTGTTTTTCCTTTGAATTTGTTTTGAACTCGACGTCATTGTAAATGAGGGTCACCCCTCAATTGGTCTCTCGAGGATAAATAAAAGTTAAATGAAAAATGAGGTGAAAGATATTATAATTTATTGGTCTTGCTGTTTCCCAGTTTGCAGGTTTTTCTGCCGATTCGTTGTGTGAGAGGATCATGGATTCTCAGTGTTCTCTGCTCATCACTGCAGGTCAGTCTCACACTCTCTATCACTGCATTTATTGTATTTAGTATCTTTGATTGTATTTTAAAGCCTGACCCAGGGACAAAGACTGCAAATTAGCTGAAGCTAGACGTCTTATATGCATCACATTTTCCCATTTTTTTGTGGCAATGTTGTATGTATTGTCCCTGTCAAATAAACATTAAAATAAAAAAATAAAATAAATAAAACTATTTTTACATTTACACTCACATTTTTATAAGTTTCATATTGAACCAAACAGCAGATTATTGTGAGAATAGGCTTTTATTTTGAATTATAACAGGGCACTGATAAATACTCTGTTCTGATTGGTCAATCACGGCATTCTACAGGTCTGTTATTATTTCCAGCAAGACAGACCGCTGTCAAGGATTTAATGACCGTTGCTAAGGACCTACGTCACAGATTTGATGGATAGACGTCCACAAACAGTCAGTTAGGGCTACTTTTCAACATTGATTGATTGATTGATTTAATTTTATTTCAGACATATAAAAAAAAAAATGAAAAGCATGAAAATACAGCAAAAAAAAATATGTTCAAATGATTTCACAAAAGAAATAAACAAAAAAATAAACAAATAACATATTTAATTGATATGCCTGAAAAGGAGTAGGAAGAAGTATAAACTTATTTGATCCTACCCCTTTTCCACAGCTCAATAACTTATTTATAATTTATATTAGCTTCCTGTGATGTACATGACTTTGCATGTATCAGGAGAGCAGGGAACACAGGAGTCACTTCAAAATAAAAGCCCATTTAAACAGTAGTGAAGGGCAAATATCCAGGTTTAGCATAAATGAGCAAAACAAAAACACATTTTGATGTATAGATACTCTTCAGTATGTATTTTATTCCTGCCTTTTGTATTATGTTTTTAATACTTTAAATACTTTTTTAGGTTTTAGGTTTTATATAAAATGATATAAATGATCATCTTCAATTGCCTTCAAATGTAACACTATCATTCTTATGCCACAATCACACATAACAAAATCACGTATTTACAATTTCTCCTGTGCAACAAAATATACCTTTTTTTTTAGTGTTTTAAGAAATGAAAAAGTAACAACCTTGGTCATCAGTTGCAATGAGGTCTGATGAGATCAAAAATAAAGCCTGTCTGCACAATGACAGTCCCATGTAAAACACCCAATACCAGAATTAATTCATTATTAAAAACCAAAACGAATAATCATCAATTATTATCAGAGGATGATACTTGGAAATGTAGTCTTAGTTTGTATACCTGTTACAGAAGCACAACTACACTGTTAACATTCTTATGTCATTGAGTAATAAAATGTAGTCTTATAAGTCACTCCATTTGCTTAAGAAAAACATTTTATATAATTTTTTCAGATGGTTTCTACCGAGGAGATAAACTGATCAACTTGAAGGTCTTGGCTGATGACGCACTGAAGAAATGCAGAGACAAGTAAGCTGCATATACACACATGCACTCACTCTAACACACAGACACACACACGCTCGCTCGCTCCGCACGCACACACACACACACTCACACACACACACACACACACGCACGCACGCACGCACGCACGCACACAAATGCAGCGTGAGGCGAGTTGTACACTTGTATAATAGTAAGGACCCTTATCATGTAAGTGTTCAGCATGTGAAACAGACATTTACAATTGATTTTTTGCTGTAAAAAAACAACAACAAAATATACTTTGTATCTCTCTCTCTCTTTCGAACTGAAGCCTAACTTAAAAAAAGCATATCACAAATAAAACTGTGATATCTACCAGAAAAAAAATCATAGTTACATATTTTCCCTCAGCCCTGACACAAAGCATATTAAGAGGAACATATTCACTGAATGCTCATGTGTCTGTCCCTGCGTCTAATACTCAGTCACTCAGTCACTCAGTCACACACACACACACACACTCACACACTCACACACACTCATGCCTTTGTCCCTGCGTGTCTCTAGGGGTTTCCCTGTCCAGAGGTGCATCATGCTGAAACATTTATCCAAAGAAGCAGAAGAGACTCCCATCGGATCTCAGTCTCCTCCAGCCAAACGCCCCTGTCCCGATCTACAGGTACAATAGAAAACTAAAACCTTAAACTGGGACCGTTCCACACATCCACACCCGCTGTCGTTTGACTGTATCATAAAATCATGCTCTCCTTTTGTTTATATGCTGACTTAAAGGTGTAGTCAGTGATTCTGGAGAACGCTTGTTGCCAAAATCGTTTTTGTCAGTGAATATCTCCTCATGATCCGCTTACCTGTGGAAAAAAAAATCCAGTGTTAATACACAGCCTATGCTCTGTAAACATGTTACTAGCTATGTCAGGGCCCATTTGTTTACAGAGCCTAGGCTGTGATATAACACTGGATTTTTTTTCAGTGCGCACACACAGTACAGACAGGTAGTGGATCATGAGGAGATATTCACTGATTTTGACAACAAGCGTTCTCCAGAATCAATGACTCCACCATTAAGTTAGAGATTCCTCTGAAAATGACCCTGTAAAATCCATTTATTTTTAACAAATTCCTAAAATCATCTCTCAGTGTTTCATCGTCATGTGGTGGTGTTTCCTTTTTTAATTTTATGTTCTTTAAAGGTGGAGTCAGTGATTTTGGAGAACGCTTGTTGTCAAAATCACTTTTTGTCAAAATCAGTGAATATCTCCTCATGATCCACTACCTGTCTGTACTGTGTGTGTGTTGAAAAAAACATGCTCATAGCTCGCAACATACCCATTTACAGAGCCTAGGCTGTGTATTAATAACACTGGATTTTTTTCCAGTACACACACAGTACAGACAGGTAGCGGATCATGAGGAGATATTCACTGATTTTGACAACAAATATTTTCCAGAATCACTGACTACACCTTTTTAAATTTCTATTATTTTTTATTCTGCTAACTCCTCTCCCTCATTAACTCTTCCTCCTTCCGGCTCTCGGTCCGTTTTGGCAGGGCACACAGACGGGCAGAGTAAAGAAAACGCACCCCGTTCCACAGGTATTATCCCCCCCTCCCCTCTCCCTCCCTCTCTCTCCCCCCTTCCATATCGTCTCCACAATAACCCCCATATAATACTAACATACTTATAACATCGTTTTGCTTTTGTTTGTTCAAAGGGGAATTTCACTCACATTTGAATTTTACATTTTAACTGCTGCAGGGTAAAAACAAGGAGCAAAAAAACAAAAAAAAAAAAAAGTTTGAATTTGATGGAATTTTGACATGATAACTTGATGACTTAAATCCATGTACACTGTATTTTATCTATAATAAAAAAAAGAAAATATGACAACTATCAAAAAACAAAAAAAAAACTTATATAAATTTAATAAATTGTTTCTTTAGTCATAATTATCAAATATAGTATAACAAATTATAGATTTGTAAAAGAGATTATAAGGAACACAGGAAGCTAATATAAATATGAATTATTGAGCTGTGGAAAAGGGGTAGGATTAAATAAGTTATACTTCTTCCTACTCCTTTTCAGGCATATCAATTCAATATGTTATTTGTTTATGCTTTTCATTTTGTTTTGTACATTTTGATATGTCTTAAATAAATTGAATCAATCAATCAATCAATCAATCAATCAAAATAACTTGTTAACATGAATCCATATACAGTATTTTTGTCTATAATTGTATCTATAAAAATTGAAGAAAATATTTTTGCAGAAATCTGTTTTTTACCCATCGAAAGCAGTTTTATTCCTGTGATTTCAAAAAACATTTGAGAACATGAAACTTTGCCAGTTGAATACTTACATACATGTTTGAATTAATATGCAAATATGGCGATATCTAACAAATTATACGTACATTTGCATCTTTAAAAACTTAACATCTAGATGTTGGATAAAGCCAATATTTTAGTTTGTATTATTTTTTTTTAATAAAGACTTACAAAAAAAAAAAAAAAAAAAAGCCGGAGTTAAAATCTTTATTTCATTTTACATGTTAGTGTCTAAACTAAATTTATTTTTTTCGTTTTATGAATCCAAAAATATTAAGTACATGTCTTTTAAAAAATGCATTTTCTAAATTATAAATCAATTAATATCCTTTATCCTTTATTTAACCAGGTAAATTAAGACCAGTATTTCATAAAAAATGGAAAAAAAGAGGAACTGAGATGATATTGAACTGTATAAAACAGGGTTACCCATGTTCTCAAATGTTTGATGGACCAATTGAAATCATTGGAATAAAAAATGTAAAATTCTCTGTAAAAGTGGAATATGTATTAACATTGTTTTTCTCTGTTTTGAATGTGCTGTTAATACAATTGTTGTGTTGCTGTCGTTCACATAAACTCACTGACTGTGTCTGTGTTCTAAAAGCCCCGCTAACGTCCTACTCATACTCATTTTGACGTCAATTTGAGTATGTTGTGGTTGTGTATGCGAGTTTGTGTAGGCGAGAAATGCCCGGATGAGTACTAACTTCCAGGAAGATTTTTTTGTATGGATAGATAGGTTACTTTTCCTACTCAACCGCCCCACAATGCATTGCGTCTTTTCAAACGACACAGAAGTTTTTTTTTTAAATTCATTATTGCTTCTGTATACTTCAGTGTAAACGGTCCGACGAACCTCACATAAACAATCGATGGTTAAGTAGACAGTATGTAGTATATACATGTTGAGTATGTAGGAGGGAGGACGTTAGTAGGGCTTTTAGTATGTAGTATATACATGTTGAGTATGTAGGAGGGAGGACGTTAGTAGGGCTTTTACAACACAGCTTGTGTCCACAACTCACTCTTGCGGTTGTTACTCAAACTGACCTGAAGGGTGCGCTATTGTTGTTCTTACTAATATATCCGCTGCCTTAACAACTTCTCTCCTCTTTAACTTTTGACTGGTAGTGTATAGAGCTGTACTTTATATATTGGAATGTTGGTAACACTTTACATTAAGGGTACATACATTAACTATTATATAACTATATTATAATTAGTGTATGCTTTAGTTAAGGCTCAATAATCATTTACAAAGCATTAAACCTGCAGTGTGTAGAATTTTGGGTTTTATTTCCTAGCAGATTTTGTAGAAAGTAATTATAATATCCATAGTACATTTAATTTAGTGCATAATAGCTGATTTTTTTTTTTTTTTATTATTATTTTTTCCCTTAGAAAGGGTCTCATATATGTCCATATTTCTGCATATTTTGGACCAAGGCCTAGTGCCGCCATCTTGAAAGTGTCATAGTTGGAATGTCATCAGGTGCATTGTTTAAAATGTAGAATTGTTCTTGTCCTTGAAGGCCACTGTAGCTTCTGTTATTATTCAAAAGGGTTGGGGTTACCCAGGGAGCGTTGCATTCTAGAGCTTTGTAGAACTTTCTTGATGATGTCATATTACACACTGCACCTTTAACTAAACATTAATAACGGCTTACTAATCATAAACAAAGCATTAACTAACCATTACTTAGTGCTTAACCAAACAATAACTAACCGCTAATAACTTAGCATTAACAGTTAGTTTAGTTGGGAGGGATGCTCTTGATAGTTAGCTTGCACCCTGCGTGGTAGCTGCTGATGCTATCGGTGTATGAATGTGTGCTTTTTTTTTTTAAACCTTTATTTATACAGGTAAATCCCATTGAGTCCGAAGACTCTTTTTCAAGGGAGACCTGTTTTCCTTTCCCATGTTACCATTCACACACACATTCATACACCGATAGCAGGCTAACTATCGACATTCACACAGTTGTAAGTCGCTTTAGATACAAGTGTCTGCTAAATGAGATGTAAAGTAATGTAATAAGCATTGACTGCACATTAGCTAAGCGTTATTTAAGTTACTGTTATTGTAAAGTGTTACCAACAATTTTAAACACTTTTCTTTTATCACTGTAACGTAGATCTTCAGTGTTCACATGTTTATATTCTTGTTTTGCTTCTCAGCTCGTGTGTTGGTTTGTCTAACTAACTTTCTTTCACTTTTGTTTTGTGTTTTTAGATCGTAGAGACGTGTGTGGTTTTAAATGTTTAGTGGCTAGTTGTTAAGGGAATTTAATAATAACAGGAATTTGTTTTATCACTTTTCGTGTGTGTGTGTGTGTTTGCCTGTGTGTGTGTGTATGTGTCTGCGTATCTGTGTGTATGTGGTTGTGTTAATGTGTAATTGTCTGTGTGTCTGCCTGTGTGTGTGTGTGTGTGTGTGTGATTGTGTGTCTGTCTGTGTGTGCGTGTCTGCCTGTGTGTACCTGTGTGTGTGTCTGCCTGTGTGTGTGTGTGTGTGTGATTGCCTCCTGTCTGTCTGTGTGTGTGTGTGTGTCTGCCTGTGTGTGATTGTTTGTCTGTCTGTGTGTGTTTCTGCCTGTCTATCTTTGTGTGTGTGTGTGTGTGTGATTGCCTCCTGTGCGTCTGTCTGTCTGTCTCTCTTTGTGTGTGTGTATGTGTGTGTGTGTCTGTCTCATATATTTCTGTCTGCCTGTGTGTGTGTGTCTCTGTCTGCCTGCGTGTGTGTGTGTCTGCCTGCCTGTGTGTGTGTGTGTGTGTGTGTCTGTCCCGTGTGCCTGTGTGGTGTGTGTGGTGTGTTGCGATGTGAGATGTGTGTGTTGAGTCCACTGTTTCTTATCTTGGTGTGTGTAAACAGTGGTTGTGTTCATGTGTTGTAATTGTCTGTTGTTCTGTCTGTCTGTCTGCCTGTGTGTGTCTCATATCTGTCTGTCTTGTCTGTCTCGTTCTCTTGTTGTGTCGTTCTCTGTCTGTCTGTCTGTCTTCTGTCTCTCGTTCTCTTCTTGATCTCCTCTCACTCGTGCACTTCTGCACTTCTGTCAGTGTGTGTGTCTGCCTTACCTGTTCGTATTCATGTGTCTGATCATAGGTCGCCCATGGACCCCATGTTGGACCATTGTTGGCACGCTCTGGTCCGCGACAGCAGGTTCTGCACATGTGAAACCAGAAGGTGACGATTCTGAAGATCACACTATCATCCTTACACAGGGCTCTACAGGGGAACACTCATAAGCTAGTACTTCTCTCGCTGCAGTCTCTCTTCTCTCTGGTATTTCTTCCTTTCTGTCTCGCTCTTCTGTCTGTCTTTTCTCTCTCGTTCTCTTGGTCTCTGTCTCTCTCTCCTCTCCATTGTTCTGTCTCTCTGATCTCTCGTCTCATCTCTCTCTCTCTCTCATCTTCACTCACTCACCTCACACAGCCCACACTCACTCTACTCACTGTCACGCACGCACACACACACACACGCACCCCCCCCCCCACACACACACACAAATGCACCAAAATACAAATAACAAAAGACTGTCTAACCAGCAAGAAATTACCATTATAAATACAGAAAATTCACATTCTTCATAATCCATATCGGTCGGGCCCTAGCCCGCCACTTATGGAGCCAATCACTCGCACCTGCACCTGTATAGAAAAGCTCATTCACACGCACAGAGGTCTCACTCCCACAAACCACTCATGAAAACCAAAGGAAAACAGCAAAGAACATAACAAAACTAACCATATAGGGCCAGGGTCGTAACAGATGAATAAAGTGTATCTCATCTCATCTCATACAGCCCTAGTATCTATATATGCTGGCAGCTGCAAGACCTACATTTACCTGCTGGGATGAATAAAGTGTATCTCACCTTATCTTTATAGATAATTTTTTGGGCATTTTCAAGCTTTATTTGATAGTGTAGAGTTGAAATGAGGAGAGAGAGGGGGGGGGGGGTGACCTGCAGTAAAGGTCCACGGGTCGGACTCGAACCCGCGACCACTGCAACGAAGGCCGGAGCCAATATGGTACACGCTCTATCCACTACACCACCGGAGCGCCCCATCCCATCCCATCTCATCTTATCTTAATATCTTTCCCCCTCCTTCCCTCCACAGGGCGTGCTCCACACAGTCAGTGGCTACATGCTCTACACAGCCTTCACCTTTAAGCTCGTGTTCGACTACCAGCCCGACGATGTCTACTGGTGCACGGCGGATATCGGTTGGATCACGGGACACTCCTACATCACATACGGCCCGCTAGCTAACGGAGCTACCTGCGTATTGGTGAGTGCAGGGTTGCGTTCCGAATCGCATACTATCTACTATATAGTATGTAGAAAAAAGATTTAGGATGTCCCGATTCTTGTGGCCAGATTTAGGATGGTTAGAAGTACCCGGATGTCCTACTTCATGCGGCCAAGATTGTTAGTGTTGAAAAGTGCATCCTATTTATCCTAAGTGACGTAACATCGACGAAGCCTCCGTATGAAAACAAACGGGGATGCGACGGATATAAAAGCAAGAGGCAAGATCAAGGCGCAATGTTATGATGAAATAAGAGAGTAAAGTATGTCCCAAAAGTATGCCTACTGCATCCTAACTAGATTCTTTTTATCGTCAGATGTAGTATGTAGAATAGAAAAAAGTATGAGATTCGGAACGGAACCCAGGTTTAATATATTAGCATTAAAAGCTGTAGTGTGTAACTTATGTCACCCCATGGCTTGAATGTAAACGACATACATTTATATGAAAAAGTTACGCACTATATAGCTTTAAAATATTTCCTTCCTGTGGTGGTTTTTAGTGATAGTATTCTGTGTCAAACACCCAATAAGGATTAAGAGTGATTTTTTTTTATTTATTTTTTTTATAGCCATTATCCAACTTTTTATTAGACCTAATCATTCTGGGTTATAGCCATTTTTTTTTTAAAATTATAACTCAAGACTGAAAACAATGTGTTCTGTGCTCTGAAATATGCCAAAATGTCTTTGTATCACTGCTTTTGCATATTAGAAAAACTATTTATATATTTTTAATGTTTGTGTGTTTGTGTGTCAGTTCGAGGGCCTGCCTACCTACCCAGACATCGGGCGCATGTGGGAGATAGTTGATAAATATCGCGTGACCAAATTCTACACGGCTCCGACCGCCATCAGACTGCTGATGAAATACGGCAGCGAACCGGTGCAGAGGTGAGTCGTCTGTATTGTGTTATTATTGATGCTTTTATTTTGAAATTATTTAAAGGTGGAGTCAGTGATTCTGGAGAACGCGTGTTGGCAAAATCAGTGAATATCTCCTCATGATCCGCTGTGTGTGTGTGTGTGTGTGTGTGTGTGTGTGTGTGTGTGTGTGTGTGTGTGTGTGTGTGTGTGTGTGTGTGTGTGTGTGTGTGTGTGTGTGTGTGTGTGTGTGTGTGTGTGTGTGTGTGTGTGCTGAAAAAATCTTGTGTTAATGCATAGATTAGGCTCTGTAAATGGGTATGTAAACAAAGGGGGCCCATAGTAGCTAACAACAGGCAGGCCCGTTTACAGAATCTAGGCTTTGTATTAACACCAGAGTTTTTTTTGCAGTGCGCACACACAGTACAGACAGGTAGTGGATCGTTAGAAGATACTCCTATGTTTTTTTCTTCTTTTTTTCTCATGTATCTCATATGTTGTTTGGTATTGTATCTTGTTCAGCACTTTGATCAACTGATGTTGTTTTTTAAAATGTCCTAAAGAAATACATTTGGCTTTGACTTTGGTTTATCAATTTTTATCTGTTCCAGTTTATTTATTTAATTTTCTTTACTGTAAACTCATTTAAATTTTCATATATATAGTCTTGTCCCTGATCTTGTATTGTACTTTAATTGATGCTGAATGTGGTGTATGAGAATTGTGGTTGATTGAGCTTATTGTATCATGGTGCTGCCTTCTTGGCCAAGTCATTCTTGAAAAAGAGATTTTAATCTCAAAGAATTTTTACCTGGTTAAATATAGGATATTGATTGATTGATTGAAAAGACTAAATAACCCGTGTGTGTGTGTGTGTGTGTGTGTGTGTGTGTGTGTGTGTGTGTGTGTGTGTGTGTGTGTGTGTGTGGTCAGATATAAGCGAGACTCCCTGAAGGTGTTGGGAACAGTCGGCGAGCCCATCAACCCCGAGGCCTGGCACTGGTACTACAACGTGGTGGGAGAGAAACGCTGCCCCATCGTAGACACATTCTGGCAGACTGAGACGGTAAGTGTGTGTGTGTGTGTTTGTTTGTCTGTCTGTCTGTCTGTCCCTATCCCTCCCTTCCTCCCTCTCTCTCTGTCTATCTGTCTGTCTCTCTGTGTGTCTCTCTGTGTGTCTGTCTGTGTGTTTGTATGTCTGTCTGTGTGTGTGTTTGTCTGTCTGTCTGTCTATCTATCTGTGTGTTTGTCTATCTATCTATCTATCTATCTATCTATCTATCTATCTATCTATCTATCTATCTATCTATCTATCTATCTATCTATCTATCTATCTATCTATCTATCTATCTATCTATCTATCTATCTATCTATCTATCTATCTATCTATCTATCTATCTATCTATCTAGTGTTCTAGTTGATTGATTAATGTACAAGATGGTCTTACTAGATTTTATATTCTTTTATATACTAATAAACATTATAATAAATAGTAAATGTTTTAACTTGATGTTTTTTCTTGCTGTTCAGGGTGGACATGTGTTGACTCCTTTACCTGCAGCCACACCAATGAAACCTGGATCTGCTGTGAGTAAATAAAATGCACAAATTGCCGTTTAAAAAAAAATATTTTATGTGAGAATTGTTGTGTTTGACATTGTGGGTGTTTATAAGCCATGCCACAAGGGGGCAGTATCATATAGGTTATGGTGGATGAAATCATTCTAATCATCAATGAATAGACACAGGTGTAATATTGTTGTTTTTTGTGGGAGACACAGTAGATAGATAGATAGATAGATAGATAGATAGATAGACAGACAGACACTTTATTGATCCCTTGGGAGTGTTCCTTCAGGGAAATTCAAAAATCCAGCAGCTGTAGTACATACAACATGACACAAAACAAGTAACACAAGCTAAAATGCATCAATATATTCTTACCTATTGTAAGTACAAAGAAAATGCAAAAACAAAATCTTACATAGACAGAATGGGTTTAAACCTTCAGGGTCCTTGAACATGTTAAACTTTTTACTTAAAGTGCTATAAAAGTGCTTGAATTTTACTCTTAAAAAGTTGTATCAACCCATTCACACTTGCAAAGTAATGATAGACAACACAAAGTGACCATTTAGATTATTTTGTTCATTCTACCAATAGTGAAGATTACAAAACAGAGCAAATACATCTGCATAACGCTGCAACTATAAAAAGTTACACATTCAATTTATTTAATATTTATTTTATTTAGACAAATGTATTAAATGGCAGAAACACTTGTTAGAAACTATATATATTTTTTTTTACATTAAAACACCTGTAGAATTGTTTGTGAAGAGCTAGGGGCAGAATAACATTTATTCTTTGCTATAATGCACTAAATTAAATGTACTTATGGATATTATAATTACTTTCTACAAAATCTGCCAGGAAATAAAACCCAACATTCTACACACTGCAGGTTTAAGGAGATTCAACATCTAACAACTCCCAGTATTTTTTTTTTTTTACATAAACAGCTTCAACAACAATGTTTTTACACATCAAATGTTATGAAGGAAAAACCCCTAATCTGTCTTTCTCTGTGTCCTGATAGACGTTCCCGTTCTTTGGCGTGGTTCCCGCCATCTTGAATGAGTCTGGAGAGGAGCTGGAGGGGCCCAGTGAAGGATACCTGGTCAGTCTTATTTTATTATTATTATTATTTTAATTTATTTATAATGCACTTTATGGGGCGCCTTTAGCTCAGTTGGTAAGGCTTCCCCCACCCGGGCCGGGCCCAGCAGCAGACCCGGGTTCGATTCCCACCCGCGGTCGTTCTCTGCATGTCGCTCCCCTCTCTGCCCCATTTCACCTCTGTCTCTCTGCACATACTCTTTTCTTTATCTATTCTACATACTACACCTGACCATAAACAGTATCTAGTTAACATGCCATGCAGTATGCTACAATTGGGACAGACTTTTACTTATTTATTTCAATTTCATTTAAATGTATATATATTTTTTTTCAAAACACTATCTTTTTTTGATTTAAATGTTTTTTATTAAACATATCCTTACTAGGGTGCTCCGGTGGTGTAGTGGATAGAGCGTGTACCATATTGGCTCCGGCCTTCATTGCAGTGGTCGCGGGTTCAAATCTGACCCGTGGACCTTTACTGCAGGTCATCCCCCCTCTCTCTCTCTCTCTGTCTGTCTCCCCATTTCAACTCTGTACTGTCTAATAAAGCTTGAAACTGCCCACAAATAATCTTTAAAAAAAAAACATATTCTTACTTATTGTTTGTTTACTGTTTATATGTTAAAAACGCATTTTGTGATTGTGAGTGACAGGTGTTCAAGCAGCCGTGGCCCGGTGTGATGAGGACAGTTTACGGAAACGCTCAGAGGTTTGAAAACACGTACTTTAAGAAGTTCCCCGGATACTACGTCACAGGAGACGGTGAGACGGACACGCACGCACGCACGCACGCACTCACTCACTCACTCACTCACTCACTCACTCACTCACTCACTCACTCACTCACTCACTCACTCACTCACTCACTCACTCACTCACTCACTCACTCACTCACTCACTCACTCACTCACTCACTCACTCACTCACTCACTCACTCACTCACTCACTCACTCACTCACTCACTCACTCACTCACTCACTCACTCACTCACTCACTCACATCAAATATATCACAATATACCATTTATTTTAGCTTTCTCCTGCTTTCTTTCCTTATATTTTGTTATTTTTTAAATTTAGTTTGATTTATCATTTCAGATAAGAATGAATCCATTTCTTGGACTGCTGTAGTGTCTGTCTCCTTTTCTTTTTTCACTAAATGTTTTAATATTTGTAATAATTTTTAAACCTAAAACTATTTTAAGTTTGAAAGAAATCACATCACCTCCTTTTAAGTTTAAGTCATACTAGTGCACTGATGCTTAATTGTGTTGGAAGTTTTTATATCTACAAAACTTTAAACTTTATTTTCTATTTTAATTCATTATTCTTATAATTTCCAGGTTGCCGTAGGGACAAAGATGGCTACTATTGGATCACCGGGAGGATAGACGACATGCTCAACGTCTCAGGTAAAACTCTGACCCACAACGACTTTTATTTTTTCTATTTTAAAGGCCTACTTCACCGGTTGGAATATGAAGGTGTATTGAACTCTGAGATCCTATGTAGTATAAATGTGCAAAAAATAAATAAATCGGATCATCTTAGCCTGAGAAAAGGCAGAAAGAGTGTTTTATGGTCTCACTGTCTAACCCTACATTTTCCTTACTGTGACATCACAGTAAGGGCTAGGATTAACAGGACAGCTGGGCCAAGGGAAGACTGAGGGAAGACTGAGGGAAGAAAAACCTCATTCATTATATTATAATAGTTATTTTATAATGATAGAACACTGGTTCCGTATGGGTGAAGTATTCCTTTAAAGTAAAAAAATGTTTTGGGAGTATCAATAAAAAAATCAGTGTTGCCAATGGTAGCGACTTTCTTCTTCACTTTAAAGGACCATTTTTCTACAAACATTTTTATTCAACGGTTGCAATCGTGACGTAATTTCAATAGATTTCTGACTAACTTGAGATTTTGACACCCCTATAGTCTTCCTTATGAAGCAGTTTCGCAGATCTGAATTTTCTTTTTCTTTTTTTTCTCACAAATTAACATAACATAACATAACATAATATAAATAACATAACATATACATCTAAACAAACACACATGCATACACTAATATATAAAATCTTTACAATTACATGATTGTACAATTCACATTTACCCAACCTTCCTTTCTATCCATTCAGGTCACTTAATGAGCACAGCAATATATCCTCTTTTTTTTTATACGGTTTCTATTTATATTTATCTGATCTTATTTTATTGTTTTCAATTCCTCAAAAAATTATAATAAAATATATATAACATTTAAAAAAAAAAAAAAAAGAAAAAAAAAAGGTACATTTATCTTATATTTTCATCTGTAATGCTATATCAATAACGTGTATATTCCGTCTGCTGTCAGGCTGTTAAACCTGGACAGTAGTGTCTGGACATGATTCTTGTTGCTGTACCACTTGGGTATCAGTGTCGTTGTTAGGTACCTTACTTATTTATTTATTTATTCACTTGGATCTGATGTTTTTTATTCTTTTAACTGTGCAGGCCTACTCATGCCCAGCCATTGTGTCTCTCTGACATATCCTGTGTCCTGTTTATTGTTTTTTATTCGCTGTATATTGTCTGTTATGTGTTGCTTAGTGTGTGTAGGACTGCTGAACTGAATTGCCCTCTGGGATAAATAAAGTTGTTTGATTGATTGATTGATTGATTGATTGAATTCTCTCTCTTCCAGGTCACTTACTGAGCACAGCGGAGGTGGAGTCTGCCTTAGTGGAGCATGAGGCTGTAGCAGAAGCTGCTGTAGTGGGGCGACCTCACCCGGTTAAAGGGGAAAGTCTCTACTGCTTCGTTACGCTCACCGACGGAGTGAAATACAACCGCACCATCGAGGCAGAACTCAGGAAAAAAGGTTGGTAATTTTTTTTTTTTTTTTTTTTTTTTTTAACCTTTATTTATACAGGTATATCCCATTGAGACTGAAGACTCTTTTGCAAGGGAGACCTGTTTTCCTTTCCCACGTTACCATTCACACACACATTCATACACCGATAGCAGGCTAACTATCGACATTCACACGAGGCAAGGTAGGTTAAGTGTCTTGCCCAAGGACACAACAACTATGACACAGGTGGCAGTCCTCTGTGTAAATACACACAGAAAAGATTCGGGGCGACTGTGGCTCAGTTGGTAGAGCGGGTCGGCCACTGATCGAAGGGTTGGAGGTTCGATCCCCGCCCTGCCACTTGTGTCATGGTTGTTGTGTCCTTGGGCAAGACACTTCACCCACCTTGCCTCGTGTGAATATTGATAGTTAGCCTGCTATCGGTGTATGAATGTGTGTGAATGGTAACGTGGGAAAGGAAAACAGGTCTCCCTTGTAAAAGAGTCTTCGGTCTCAATGGGATTTACCTGTAGAAATAAAGGTTAAAAAAAGGTGTTTATAAAGGATGTTTGGGTCGTTAAAGGTGCTACGAGGAACTTTTAATTATTTCTGAAACATTCAAATTTTTTTCTCTGATCATAAATTACATGTAACAGCAAACGAGACCATCAGTGCAAAGAATGCTATTTTTATATATTTTTTTCTTAATGCCTTTGTCATGGGTACGCGGCTACGCTCACCCAGGAACAACAGCTGGCGTAGTAAAAACACTACCACTTTATGTCCAAAGATGTTTGGGTGCGTTAATGGGAGAGTATAAATGGATAAAATTAAATATACTTAAATTATGGTTTTCTAAAACTATTACTGCTAAAGGTTTATGTAGTTGTGTCAGAGCTAAGGCCTTTTTTTTTCTTTTTTTTAAGATATTTTCTTGGCATTTTTATGCTTTATTGATAGTGTAGAGACAGAGTTGAAATGGGGCAGAGAGGGGAGTGACATGCAGAGAACGACCGCGGGCTGGAATCGAACCCAACCTACTGAGCTAAGGGCGCCCCGGAGCTAAGGCCTTTTCATTGACAACTCTAATGTGTTTTTTTAATTATTTATTTATTTATTTTGTGTTGACAGTACGGGAGAAGATTGGCGCCCTAGCAACACCAGACTACATCCAGGATGCTCCAGGACTCCCCAAGACACGATCGGGTAAAGATGCAACATCTACAGAAAGTTTTAGTTATCGATAAGTTCGGGGCGACTGTGGCTCAGTTGGTAGAGCGGGTCGGCCGATGATCAAAGGGTTGGAGGTTCGATCCCCGCCCTGCCACCTGTGTCATAGTTGTTGTGTCCTTGGGCAAGACACTTAACCCACCTTGCCTCGTGTGAATGTCGATAGTTAGCCTGCTATCTGTGTATGAATGTGTGTGCGATTGGTAACGTGGGAATGGGAACAGGTCTCCCTTGCAAAAGAGTCTTCGGTCTCAATGGGATATACCTGTAGAAATAAAGGTTTAAAAAAAAAAAAAAAAAAAGTCGGAAAAATGCAGTTCTAATTTGATAAAGGGCAGAAACTGACACAAATATGTGAAAATAACATACGTAGAGCGTTCCTATAAAATAATTTACCTAATCCAACCACTCTTTCTGCAGGTAAAATCATGCGACGGGTTCTCCGCAAAATCGCCTGTGACGAGCGGGACCTCGGGGATATCTCCACGCTGGCCGACTCCTCGGTGGTGGAACAACTCTTCCAGAACAGATGCAGCATGGCGGTGTGAACTGCCCTCCCAGGAACCTCATGGGGAGGCTCTGAATACCGCCAATAAACACCACCACAGAATAAGAAGAAGAAGTAGGAGGAGGAGGAGAAGAAGAAGAAATGCCATGAACTAGGTCTTGTTATGATAAATAACCTTTAGCATGCAGCAGAGTCTGCATTTAACATGACCCCCAAACTGTCTAGTAACTGGTTGTTATTTACCATTTCTATAGCGGGTATTACTGATATTTAAAGCTATATTGTGTAACTTTTTCATGTTAAGGGGAATGTCGGTTAAATTCGAGCGATCGCCAAATCAGTTGACACAAAGTTGATTAAGCCTATCTGCCTGACACATGAAGATGCAGCAACAGCGTTTGTTTTAATTACTCGGAATTCCTTAATGGGGGGCGACAGAAGTTACGCACTATAGCTTTAACACAGTAAGTACAAAAGTCTCTTGGGATTAATGTTAAAAAGAGGTTGTTTGCTGTGGAAGACCGTACTGCAGTTGAACTGTGTTGGTGACACTTCACTTGGTTTATCCGATGATTTCAAATGTCTGCAGCTTCAAGCTATAGTGCGTAACTTCTGTTGCCCCCATGAGGAATTCTAAGTAACGACAACATCTACATAAAGTAAGCCTTAGGTGATGGCGCATGGATTGTACAACTTCTGCTGTACATCCAGGTTTTTTCTTTGCAGGAGAGTCAACAACTGCAAAAAAATTTGGGCTCTTTGTGGGATTTTTCTGAGCTCCTGCACCAGTGTCGGGGGGGGGGGGGGGGGACACACCAGTTTTTAAACTCTGCCATAATGAGAAATACAGAGAGAGTTTTGTGGAGCTTATAGGCTTAATAATCAACTTTGTGTCGCGTCAAAAGTTATGCATTATAGCACTTAAACGGAGTCCTGTCAATGAGTTGGAATAAGGCTGTTGTGACGTGCTTCCTTTTAACTGCCCTGTAGTTATGAATAACAACAAGTCGTCTCCTCCCCTCGCTCGTTGCCATAGTACTGTTACGTACACCGACGATTAACAGCATCTGAGTAAGCGCATCCTTTGTATTAGCTATTATTTCTATTTCTAATTGTAATTTTTCCGTTATTTTTTAAAAATTCCAACATAAGATTTGTCGGGTATTTTTGTTTGTGTGTCTGCGTGCTAGGTATTGTTGTCTATTCTTTTTTTAAGTTGCAGGGAATTGATCCAGCTTTTTGGCTAGTCTGTTAAGAAACTGGCAAAAGTGTAGTTCAGCTAAATGTTTTTTTTTTTTTTTTTTTTTTTAATAAACGGCCAGTCGGCTTCTCTCACAAAAAGCCCCTCAAACGCAGCTGCAGTTCTTAAAGGCCTACTTCACCAGTGGGAATATGAAGGTGTATTGAACTCTGAGATCCTATGTAGTATAAATGTGCAAACATTTTAGAAATCGTGACATCACAACTGTGCAAAATGTACGGTTAGACAGTGAGACCATAAAACACTCTTTCTGCCTTTTCTCAGGCTAGTATGAACCGATTTCTAAAATGTTTACACATTTATACTACATAGGATCTCAGAGTTCAATACACCTTCATATTCCCACTGGTGAAGTAGGCCTTTAAGTTGAAAAGGGAAAAAAAATTCTCATGTTTAAGTGACTATACAGTGTTGTCTCAGACTACAAGAAGGTACCAAAGTTGAATCCCTAATGGCTGTAATTATGTTTGATTTGAATTTAGTGAAATCACTTCTTTTTCTTTCTTTTTTTTTGGGAGAAGACATTCAGCTACAGTCTCTTCTTTGCATATCAAGCAGGGAAGTGTGGATCATGATTCTGTTCTAATAAACAGACGTCAACATATATTGTTTTTTTATCAGAGCTAGCGCTCGGTAAAGAATAAAAACCTCATTGGCAGGAGGAAATACAACATAACGTACAACATTTCACAACATAAAAACTTCGTCAAAATGAGTGATACATCCGAACTAAAGGCTCATCAAAGGCCTTAACGTTTTCTATTACGTTTCCCATTGTGAGAATGATTTGGAGAAGGATGCATAAAGTTTTTCATTAATATCTTTTTATTTGCTTGTGTCTCTTATGTGCCAACCTGAAAGTAACAGTGGAGTTGGGTGCGTAAAGCTAAAAATGTTATCTAATGTTTTCTTTTTGTGTCTGTATATCTTGGTTGAAGAGCATTTTGCTGTTTGTTTTTCTCTGTGTTGGTTTAATTTCCCTGTTTGTATCAATGTGTATGTGATGACAGTAAACAAATATGACTACTGCCTCTCGTCTTTGTATCACTGGCTGTTCATTTAAAAAAAAAACCTGTCTAGAGTTTATTTACACACAACACAAGGGATGAACTTTTTCATACATTTTTCAAATTAATATAGGCCTATTGCTGTTTCCTTTTGTTATTTTTACGTTTATTGTAGGTAATTGTAGAGATGAAAGAATAATAAAGCTGTACAACGTAATACAAGGACCAGTAATAATAATAATGATGGCAATTTGTATAGTTTTGATTTTAAACACATTTGATCATTATTTGAAATGATGTTGCTTCTTCGGAGTTGCTTGTGGCATAGCAATAAATACATATATTTAATATGTCAGCATTTCCACTATTGTTTCCTAAATCATAAACCTTCTTTTAAATAGTACTAGAGCTTTCGCGCGCGCGTTGCGCGCGCTCAACCCCTAGTGGATCGGGAGTTTGATTCAGTTTCCATGTATTGTCTTCGCAAATACGTATAACGGAATCTATAGCAACTCCTCTCAGTGTACCGGAAAAATGAAGTGTGAGATTAAAGCACAAAATAATTAAGTTGACCCAACCACACATAAGTGAACTGGTAACATTGTATTGCACTATATTCACAGGGTAGTATCACTTAGCTGTGAGGCTGTAGTTACAGTTCAGTTATTTTACAGCACATGAATATAAATGCTTCAGGAGTCTAGAGGCGCATGTTGTGCAAGTTCAAATGTGACAATGAGTACAAAAGGATAAAATAAGGTATGATGAAATAAGTAATATATACAATAAATAAAGTCTAAGTAGTGCAAAAGGTAAGACAGAACAAAATGGTACAAATTAATTAAATACATTAAAATGGGGAACATTATTTACAATATGTGCAATATGAAATTTAAAGTGTACAATAAAAGGTAATTTCAATATGCAGAGTGTAAATGGGTCCAAAGTCCAGAGTTCCTGGGGGCAGATGGGAGCGAAGGGAGAGAGTTGAGCTTCCTGACAGCATGGTGGAAAGAGCTGTTTACCATGGTGGAGTTGGCCCAGAGGCTCTGGTACCTTCTTCTCGATGGCAGGAGGCTGAAGAGGCTGTGTGAGGGGTGGCCGGGGTCTCCCACAATGATGGTTGCTCTGTGGGTGAGGCGGGTTCAGTAGATATCCTGGAGTGGCTTCTTTTTTTTTGTAGAAGGTGTGGATCTGGCTCAAGGGTGCAACTGTTTCCTCTTGGCAGCTTGTGTCCCTTTAAGGGCCTTCCACATTTTTGGCAGCTCCTAGCAGGTGATGGGTTCTTGTCCCATGCATAACACATTTTTGCGGTTATTATTACTTTGATTTGTGATGGGAGCATGTTCTTTTGTGATAATGATAATTAAACATGTTCAATGTCTGTTACACTTTGCAATATTGTTAATGAAAGGGGAAAACATTAAATAACCTCAAATAATATTTACCATGTTAGTGTCAGGGCGGCAGTTGATAAGAAGATCAGCTCCAAGTGTGGTTGTGTGTTCTGCAGCATTGATGTTAGTGGCTGGGGACAGCAATGAGCTGTGTAGTAATTAGAATTAGAAAGAAAGAGATGGTGTGTGAGAAGGAGCGTCACTGTTTAGACACAATTTAGGCAAAGCAAAGCAATGTTATGGTATGGTGGGAAGGTATCAACGACCCATAACGACATATTGTAACAAATTGCTAAGTGGATAATGTAATATCATTTTGCACATAATGTTCCAACGTATTACATTGTGGTTCACCTATTACATTATGAAGTAAGCAAAATATGTTTTTCTAATAGTGTAATTGATTTATTACATTATAAACCAAATGAATGTATGGATTAAAGGGGTAATGTACAATGTTAAGTGTAGTATGTATTAAAAGGCATGGCTCATAGTGTGCATACAGAAAAACACATTGGTTTTAGGTCATTCTTCTGGTCGAAAACAAAAATGTTATTCTGTTTCATGGTTGACACATGTAACTTTCAATGTTTAGGAATGTAAGCTATCTTTTACAGTGTGCACAAACATTACATTTTAAACTGTTTACTATCCATCTGTGCTGGTGAATTGTTAATTGTTTTCATTAAGACAGTAATCTGATATTTTGTCACAGTATTTAGTGAGGCCTCAGTTCAAATATGTGCGACATTTGGCATTTGTGTATGACAACTTTCAGCAGAGAATTTCAGGAAAAGCTATATTGAAAAGTGCTTTTAATGCATACAGCACTTGTTTAATCCATACCTGATTTCAATGTAAGGAAAGCAGTACAGTATTAGGGGAATAATCTTTTGCTTGCTTTGTAATGTAAATAGTGAGCCAAAATGTAATTGGTGGATGCACCCAAATTACAGGGATTTTCTGTGCCTTTCTGTAGGAAGGCCTTATGACATATGTATGAGATATTCACAGAGTATCAGAGATGTGATGTAGGCACTGTCTACATTTATTCAGAGCACAGGCCTCATTAAGTTTAAGCGCTCTGAGGGAGAGAAGAGCACTATATATATATATATAAATGTATTATTATATTATTAAACATTTAACCCTGTTTAAAAACACATGCAGACTTACCTCCTAAATACTACTGTGGGAAGCAGCAAATGGGTGTGGGGGGGGGGCAGTATTGGGCAGCAGCCACTGTAGGAAAATGTGGCAACAACTGTGGATTAGTTGAAAAGTCAAATGAAAGCAGTTTTTCTTACTATAGCCATATCAGCCATTTGCCTCAGCAGGAATCACAGTCCGTAAACAACAATATGACAGACACCCCCCTGACCCTTAGCTCATCTGAGGAAAAACTCCCAGCAAAATAGATGTCACTTGTACAGAACGAAAATAATTATAACAGACAGCTGCTTCTGAAACTGATACAGTGTGCATTTACAGAAGCAAAATGTAAATAAATAGCAACAATGGGCAAAGCAAGAAATGGTAGGTTAACTGTCACAACAGCTAATAAGGCAGCAACATAACTGTAGTGAATTAAAGCACGGCTTGTGTGTTGGAGACGGAGAAGGGGGAGGGGAGTGTGGGGGGGCTTCAAAACAGTATAGCTGTAGGCCAGGAGTGAGACAGAAGTAAGGCTACAAATGACCGACGCTGTAGGAGGAGAGTCATTTAAAACATAGAAGAAATACAAATCACTGACTTTAAAAAATTAAACATTATTGGGAACGGGGAGTGTGGGGGAGGAGGGCATGTAACGCGCGACTACAACAGGATTGAACAAATATATCCGAGCCGAGGAGAGTAAGTTTAAAATAAATAAAAAGTTCAAAATAAATAAAAAGTTTAGCAGCAAAGTGTAGCCTATAGGCAGCTCTTATTGCAACTTCTTCTGAGCGGCAGCAGCGTAGGCTATACAGCGGCAGACTTTCCGACAGTTCTGGGGAGCGGGGAGTGTGGGGGAGGGTCATAAAACGCGCGACTACAAAAGTTTAGCAGCAAAGTGTAGCCTATAGCCAGCTCTTACAAAGTTTGCTCTTACCTGAGAGAGTGCAGCGGCTGGGCCGTTATATTGAGCAGCAGGTGAGGGAGCCGGCAGGAGAGCGGCTGGGCCGTTATCTTGCTTGTAGCGGGTCTCGCCGAGAGTGCAGCCTTCTGAACTGCAGCAGGTGAGGGAAGCCGGCAGGTAGCGGGTTTCGCCGGTCGCTGGGCCGTTCACCCCTCCCCCGTTCCCCCCCCCCCCCCCCCGACGTTTCCCCCTCCCTCTCCCCCTCCCCTGCGCCTCCCCCTACCCTGCGCACATGCGCACTGCGTAAGTGTTGCAAGTCTTACCGACACGGCTCCTATTATAGGAGTAAGATTTAGCCTCTGGGATAATGTGGGTCAAATAAAGGCTTGAAGAAAGCTGCTAAAAAATATTCATACAGCTCTGGAAAAAATTAAGAGACCACTCCAAATGTTCAGTGTCTCTCGTTTTACTATTAACAGGCATATGTTTGAGTAGAATTAACATTTTTGTTTTATAATATAAACTACTTTTCGACCAAATTCCAATACATTTTCTGTCATTTTTTAAAAGTTATGTAGAGATGAAGATTTAAGAAAAATCCAGACTGGTGACACTGGTCTCTTAATTTTTGTATAATATATTATATTATATAAGCACTGCAAGTTAACTTTCCCTAAAACTTTCACCTGCCGAATCAGAAACGAGTGCCGAGTTTAGGAATAACCCTAGTAACCCCGGTCCCCGTAACTAGCTAGCACTCTACTCATTACATTTGGGATCTACGACAGACAGGCCGGTCCTGCAGTCGTTAATGGGTCACTACAAAAGGTAGGCTACCTCACAGTTTTAGCTTTTTACCGTGGACGTATTTGGACATAAACTACCTTTAGTAGCAATAAAATATCAACGTTTTCTTTATTTTTTTTTGGCATGGCAAACTAGCTTGCGCTGGTTAGATAAACTAACGTAATAGCCTGACCGCCAACCGTCAATCCAATCGCCATCAGCGACAGCGTCAAAGCAAGACAATGGTAACTTCACGGTACATTATGTCCAAAATGTTTATAGGCATAAGGACCAATTTACTGTTTGGCTGGTGACATTTTTTTTTTTTTTTTAATGAATGACACTGACAGTGATGAGAAAAATAAAATATCAGTCCAGCTTGATGGAGAAGAAAGGAGGTGGCGCGAATGTTATTTTGACGGAGAATAACAAAGATGGCGATGGCGGTGGGACCATTTCTGGCAGCCGTTGGACAGCGACAGGATGACAGGATTGAAACGTCTCTTCGGAGTTTTCACAGAACTGAAAAGGGACAATTCCTGGACGGTGTTTTGGAAGAAAAACACGTCTTTCTTTTGCCTGTGAGTGCGGATTCCCCCTCAATAGCAGAGAAAGAGGTTTGTTTGCCACTGGAGAATGCTAGCTATGAAGCCCCGCTGCTGCTATACAAGTTCAACGGACTCTGAGGACGTTAAAAATCAAGGAAAACAGTCAAGAAAGATGCTTCTCTAAAGGTAAGGCCTGTGTTTTGTCATTGGTGTTTTCATATGCAAAAATAGAAGTAGACCTTATATGGGGCCTCAACCAGTTTACATTTAGTGGAAAATGTTAACAGGAAATGGACAAGCAACTTCTATGGAGGTTTTACAGTCTAAAATCAATCATAAATTATTACCGTTAAGTCTTAAAAGCATTAGCCTATATTACCTCAAAACAAGAAATATTGAATTTCACTGCAAAGTATTGAAGTACCTTACATATGTTTTAAACTTTTTGAGTTCCCTTTTTAAATACTTGGAGAGGGGTCGTTATGTGACAACAACTAATAATTTTTAGATTTTTTTTAGTAAGACTGTGCACCCTTTTCACAAAGCTATTGTTACAGTATCATTGTGATAATGTAAGTTTATCCATCTATTCCTACTCTTGACTTTGCCATTACATTTTCAAATCCTCATCAAAATCATACAAAACACCAGAAATGTCTAAATAAACCACATTCATATATAATTGTGCTTCATTAAGACAAGGCCAGACCAGGAAAGGCAAGTTTATTTGTGCCTGTCAAACACAGAGGCAAGTCGTGTGCTGTACATAAGCAGAGTAATGCTTTATAACTCAAGAAAATCTATTCAGTATCAGAAAATAAAAGACATTTTTATGATTTTGAGATTAAGTATTATTTATTAGAAAGAATGTTGTGATTTCAATATGATCAAACGGGAATCAAGTAGAGCAATTCTAATTCATGTATTAATCATTTATAGTTGAGCAATTCAGGTTCTAGTGAAACATATTTCTGCCCATAGAAAGGCAAGTGTATTCGTGCTTTTCTAACACAGAGGCAAGTCATGTGCTGTATAAGCAGTGGAATGCTTTAAAACTCAACCAAATATTACAGAAAATCAATTCAGTATCAGAAAATAATGAGAAAAATGCATTTTAAACTTGAATTTGATCATGGATAATTAAGAAAAATTAAATTAATACAGTCAATGCCTCAATTGTCACATTGATGCGACATTTTTATGATTTGAGAATAAATGTTAGTCACTCGAAAGAATATTGTGATTTCAGTTGTGATCAAACATCATTCTTGAGGATCTGAAAAAGAACAAATAACATATTCATGTCAGATAATTAAATATCCATTTACTGTAACTTCATTGAAATAGTTGAATAATTGTTATTAACTACATTAAAAGGTGGAGTCAGCGATTTTGTAGAATGCTAAAAATCATGAACACACAGTACGGACAGGTAGCAGATCTTGAGGAGATATTCACTGATTTTGACAGCAAGCATTCTCCAGAAACACTGACTCCATCTTTAATTCTCTCCAAACTGTCTAATAAAGCATAAAAAATTACAAAATATTTTTTAAATAATGTATACGAATGTGGCTGCACTTTACGGACTACTTTTCAATTTACTGAGGATTGGCTTTTTTTTTTATTACAGTTTTTGCAGCGTTATATAGAAATATCTCTAGATAAGTGTTTCTTTACCACTTCCCTTTAACAATATGATTACAGATTAGCTTTTGTGGTGTGAAACAGCCTGATGGGGCCTTTGAGCTACTTACATTGACATGTGTAGGCCACCTCCAGGTATTTGTAGGTTCTGCCACATGGGTCTCCAAACACTGAGTTGATTGCATTGATGATACAGCTATTTTTCCCGTTACAGCTGTGGATGCAGACGGATGTGAGGGAACATTAAAGACTTAAGATGTGCACAAAGACATATTTAGTTAGTTAAAGGTCCCATATTATGCTAAATGCACTTTTTAAATGTGTTCCAACATATCCATGCGTCCACGGTGTGCCTAGAGACTGCCAAAATATAACAAAAAATAACAATCTCTCCTTTTCTCACTCTCCCCTTTTCTGAAACCCCCACCCCTCCCCCTCAATATACTCCTGTCAGAATTATCCCCTTTTCTGACCTCACGAACTGGAAAGCCAGAAGCTTCCACTGTGCAGCCCACACCCCTATTTCTTATTGGTCCACGGCCCTGACAGACAGAGGGCGAGGCGTATCTGGCTTCGCTTCCGGACAGGGGGCGGGGGGAGCTCAAAGATTGTATATTTACGAGGGGAGCTGCAGCTCTTTTTAAAAAAATAGGCCATTGTGAGATTAGCTGAACATCAGCATAGTACAATACATTATCTGAAAGTTTTTTTCAGCAAACAATTAAAGAAAAACGTATTAGGGACCACTAGACCATATAATATGGTGTATAATAGAACCGAAAAGTGTATAATATGGGAGCTTTAATTTGTGTTGATTGTCATTTAACACAAAGCTACATGGAAATTTGTATTTTTTCGCATATCCCCTGATTCCCCTCTCTAGAAATCACACTCAAAGGGTGACATCATTGCGCAGGATCAGCCATAGTACAGCACCCTTTGGTTAAGTAATTTGAGTACAATTGTACAATTCTAGTAGTATGGACTTTTACTTCCTCAATAAACAACATGAAGTTAAAATCAACAAAGGAGAGGGTGGCTGTACCTTTCAGCCACTGTGCTGGTGGGGTTATAGCAGTCGACATTTTGGGTCTGACGGGCCGTACGCTTGTAAGAGCACGTGGTTCGGTCACGGCGTCCATAATCGGCGCCGTACACAAAGATAACCTGCCCGTCATCTGACAAACATGAACGATTATGATATTAAATAACAGTCGAAATGCAATTATAGATTAAAAATAAAATATATATATATATTTTTTTATATATATATATATATAATTGTACAAATACCTTACCACAAAAAAGGTTGGCCAAAGCGTACTCGCATATAATTCGGCGAACTGTTGAAGAAAAATTAATCATATTAGATTTGATATTCCTCTATTCAAATTTAACTTACCACGCTGGGCGAGTTTAAGTGCTTGAAAAATGTGGGTAATCAATAAGGTTTGAAATTAAATATTTTTCTAAAGTAAAGTCTCCAAATTTAACTTGTCATCATTAAACGTTTTGTGCTAGGGTTACATGGGAAATACTCACTAGGATAGCTGACTGCTAACATGCTAGCCAGCTAGGAACATCATGCTAATCAGTCACAGTAGCTCTCAGATATTCTTCATACTCGTCTATACTGCATTTCATTCCATTCAATCCACTAATATAGTAATATTAAGTATTATTTAATATTTATTTCTAGTGGTGAAATTCTAGATTACGACTCTCCCTTGCTAACACCTCCCTTCCAAATAATTTCAGAAGGTACGGTTGTCTCTTGTGAAACTTAAAATAATTTCTACATACTGCACCTTTCAAAGACATTCAATAACTGCAACAGATCTGAGAAACTACGATGGTTTACTGCGTTTTGAACTTTCGATCCCTCTTTTCCCTCAAAAGTCTATAAAGGTGAAGTAAGCGATTTATTTATGTTAATATAAGTGGTAAATCGCTCTTTATTCATACCGTGATCACTTACACAATGTGCGTGTTTCATAAAGCCGATCTCTCAGTCAGCTGCTCAGCATGTAATCGGCAAATAAACTTTTCGGGGATCCCGAAATTAATATCCAATCACAAGAGTGAACGCTACAAACCGACACCCGTCTCACTCATGGTCTCACTGCCGGTGCACGCCAGAGCGACAGATGGGTGAATGTTTATGCACCTACAATGGTGGAGCAGGTAAAAATCCTTCCCATTGTCTGTTTTGATGGTTTTTATCATGTTTTATCACACTTATGGATCTGAGATGATGCTAGATAACTTGCTGCTTGAAGACCGCAGTACATTAATGTGGTGACGTAGGGACGAGCGAGGGGACTGCTAACTGCAGTAACTGACAGGAAGTTAGCTAAAAGAACCATTCTGCTTACAGCTCCTTTTTAAGCTTTGCTATTGATAAATTGTCAACGGTCATTTCATGCAGACATGTGACTGACTTGCTGGGTTGCAGGTGTAGGTGGTCTCCAAATATTTATAGGTGCCAGGGCAGGGATCCGAGGTTCGAACGATGGCTGTGTTTAGTTCGCACACTCTCTTGCCATCGCACCTACAGGAGACACAGCAACAACCATGTACATTGAATCTTTTCTGTGCCAGGAGAGCACAACCCTACAATCTGAGAAAATCGACTATAAACATTTTTAATTATCATATTTTTCATCATTATTATTATTTGTTACAAAAGTTGATGTTTTGTATTTTTCCAGATATACCTTCTCCTGAGGACATCCACCGTGCCCTGCTGAGAGCAGGTTGTGTTGGTAAGCTGGTTCGCAGGTCTGCCCTCACTGCAGGTCTGGTTGTCTGCACGTCCATACAGCGCGTCCTGGACACTGATCACGCCACTATCTGCAGCAGGGAATAAAAGTAAGAAAAAACAACATTATTTATTGTATAATTTTAAAAAAATTTAAGTGTAAATTAGAACATGGAATGGCTATTTTAAGTAGGGCTGTCCTAAATACTATTTTACAGATTTCCAATGCCTGTTGGTATTTGAATACTATATCTTTGTGCCTATGCTCATACTTGTGTCGGCCCATAAGCATCAGGGGCCGGTTTCCCGATAACGTCATCTCTTAGCGCTACGAAGACTCCTACGAAGACTCCTACGTTATGACTTACCAAAGTTGTTTACCTCTGTAGTCGTGGTTCCCGAACCGTGTCTTAGGAGAAGCACTCCTTACGTCGTTCGTACACTGCTGAAATCGGTTGCTCCGAGTTCGATTATCCATTTCCTGCTCATTTCATGCGCAGCTGCATCTGTATGCTGTCTAATCAAATCTACCCGTGCATTTCTAGTGTAATATAAAGTCATGAATTAGTTTGTTGAATCATCATCTGTGTTTTGGAACTCTTGTTTTATAATCTAAGTATCTTTAAGAACACTAATCACGTTACTTGGTGGGTCAGTAATGAAACTGAAAGTAGATATAATATCGCCAATAGCCTATATAAATAAAAACAGACGGCCCAAACAGTGTCCAAATGAGCTAAAATCCTAAATACAATAAACAGTAACATGGCACACTTATTTTAAGGTAAGCTCTAATTGATTATTCATTCATTTTTTCGCACGTTTACATGTTTTGAGGCGGAGGATCCGACGCACTCTGCCCGGGCTCAGCTGACAGCTGAGAGCCGGTGTGGAACACAGTGCGGAGGTTCTAGTGTTAACCATGTCGAACATACTACCATAGCCTATACCAATTTTAAAAAAGATATAGAAAATATAGAAACAGCGGAGGAGATGAAGATTGTTACAGCAATTATTTCCATCATGAATGACTTGTGGCAGTTCCATGCGCAACAGGGATGTCACTCATGTCCGTTTTACGCATGGTGCTTTACAGAAGGAAATGTGGGGGTTTGTATCTCTGGCGATGCCACAGCGATCGCAGGGACTTTCACTTGTGTCATTAAACTTATAAATCTGACTGTATTTCATATCACAGGGATACAGCGATGACTGTAGCCTATTTAATAACAAACTGATAAAAACGATCCGACTGTAGGCTATAGTGTATCACGTATTGGTATTTTCATATTGACGGACATCGCATCCATTCAGTTAATGCTGATTGTCAAGTCAGTTAGATGACTAAAAAGTAGGCTACTTGTTCATATATTTTGAACACTTTGTGAATCAGAGTTAATGGTATTCTGCTAAAATATATAATAGCCTAAGCCTACTTTAAATATACGTGATATACACTATACAGTTGGATCGTTTTTAACAGTTTGTTATTAAATACAGTCATCGCTGTGTCCGTTTGATATGAAATACATTCAGATTTATTAGTTAAATTACACAAGTGAGAGCTGAAACATCCATACGGTAGAGCTAAGAAGGCTCTGAGGGCGCTCCAGACCAACCTTACCAACGTATGACGTACGAAAGAGATTCGTAGCAAAGAAGGTTTCGGGAAACAGGCGAAACGTTAAGTAGGAACTCTACGTAGGGGTTACGAATGACGTAGCGTTAAGAAGGCTCTAAGAAGGCTTTGGGAAACCGGCCCCTGTACTGTGCCCAAGACAACCTGTCCTAACTATGCCTGGGGCAAGCAAGTGTATTGTGCAAGTGCAAATTAACTACACTTCAGCCTTCAATCGTGCTTAAGGGCGGAACAAATGCCTTGGGTGAGTACTCCTTAGTACAAGCTTTGTTGCATAAAAAAAAAAATGTTTTGCTTTCAATACTAACCTAACGAACGAAAAGTAGGACTTTCAAATGATTCGAGCCGGCCCTAATTATAACCTATGATTCCTATCGTTGTCTGTTAGAAAATAAAAAAAGACAATTTTCTGCACATTAGCTTAGTAATGTTCTGGTCAATATCGTCCCCTTAATTATCCTTATGATCAAACAAAATAAATGTCAGTTTCTCAAGTAATCTTGATATTGGTTGAGCCTGTTCATTAAGGTCTTCAAACCTTCAAAGTACTGTTTGTTGAGTAAAGTGTTGACTCTTACCACAGCTTATACGTTGAACATTGGCCCCGTTGTCACAGGTGATAGCTTTCTCTGTGGAAACGTCTAGAAAAACAGAATTGAACATATACGTTGAAATATGTTCAAGGAATAATTATATACGGTATGTAAGCATTTTAATGCACAATATATTCCCCTGCTGTCAGGAGCAAGCAGGTTGCGGCCAGCACTGAAAAAGATACATCACTGTCAAACTTTGTTTCAGCTTACACAAAAATATTGTTATTGTTATCTAGTGCAGCTCAGTATAAACACCCATGGAGACAACACCATTTTTAATTGTGTGTTTGTTCCCTGCTTTCTTTGGTTTGCACTTAGGTAATCAAGCAAACCAGATGTAATGTTTTCTGTATGAACTTCTGCCATTGGATGTAATTGAACAAATAACATGCATGCGTAAGCCACCAACCTGAGTAGGGGCCAATAATCCCGCTGGACCGCTGTGAACATAACCACATACATTTAATCAGTTTGGAAAGTTTTATTAGGATTTGTTTTAGCATTTTATTATTTTAAACAGTTTCATTTTAGTGTGACAGCTTCATTATTGGCATTAAGTGGAGCTCAGTAACAGAAGGGAATTGGTTCTCAGTTGTAGCTTTGAAAAGCTTCATGTTAAACATCTTTTAGCATTTTCACCAGTTCCTCCAGACTGGTATAAGTTCCCCTATCTCAATACAGTAGATGGCTTTGAGATATTTCTATCACCTTTACCGCTGTATCTCATGGTTGGGCCACCTTTCCAGTTAGTTTTTGTTATCAACTTGCCATTATTTTCATTGATCACTTAATATTTTGGTTATGCATAATCCAACTTGTGATTTTTAAGGATTGATCAATTTGTTTACCCTGATGAATAATAACGAATTGTGATAATTGTGTTCAATGAACCAACAAATCTTTTTAAAGTTTTACTGAAATTACAACATTATATTTGGTCATGTCTGATCCTAGTGGATAAAAGCCCAGCATTTTGGACGTAACAACAATTCATAAATGTTGTTAGCAACATGCTGTGCAGATAGGTCTTAGGGTAGTTTTGAGCAACATTTTAACCAACTGTTTATTACTTAAAAAAGAAAAATGGCACTTACAGTTCCTGAAATCAACAGTCCACTGGTCAAACAGAGGAAGTATGCAAAGTGGAAAGCTGATGTCATCTGTTGAAAAAAAGTCTTGTAATTGTTGGTCGTATTTTTACTAAAGCCACTCCATGCCAAAATTGAATTTGAAGTGAAATCTGAAAGTAGTTAACCTATTCAATGTTACCTTTGCTGCTGTGATGTCCGATGCAGAGAGGTTGAGGGAACAGCTGTATGTCTTAGGGAAGGGAAATGTGTCTTTATATACTTTAGTAGTATCACGCAGAGCCAGGCGGATCTTAAGCCCAGTTGGGTAGGGCCAGGCATATTACCTGAAGGGCCACCCCCCGTCCCCAGCCCCTCCCCTCATGTGAAAGAACGTGTCAATGAGAAGATGGGGTGAAAGATATATCCAGCTCACGGAAAGAGAGAGAAATAAAAAATCACATCCTGCTATCATATCGTGGGAACACCATCAGATAAAGGTTTGTTTCCTCCAAGTTCGATGTCAGCAAATACTAGATAGTCTGTCAGTTCTGCACATTGACTAAAGCTCTATGTGATATTTTATTTTGTACATTTTATACTTATTTATTTCAGTAATGTGTAGGTTACTTATTTTTAGAAGTGACTTATGGAGTGAACTGTTATAAGAAGAGAGTATTGCATGACTGATGTGTCAGGTGTAACTGGATAGAAATGGCTCATGGGTCAGGTACGAGGGCCTCCCTCTGTATTTTTAGCTGTTTCCTTCAATCTGTCTCGTGTTTGAATTGTTTGTCACTCCATAACTTTGTAGTTGTGTCGATATGAAATATCAAGCGGCAGGTTTCTCTTTTTTAGCATGTGCTGGCAGTTGGTTTTGAAAACATTAAAAATGGAGGTTCTAGACAATTTTTAAAGCTAAAAGGAGGCACAGGTGATGTATGAACTTGAAAAGCTACGAGTTAAGATGGTAATTTGAAGTTTACGATTTTTGCGGGCTAATGGGACGAGACCATAGTAGGTGCAGGACAGAGGGCCCTTAACCCTTTTTTAAACAAGCTTCTACACTCTGATTCAAAGCATATTTTCTCTGTGAGAACAATGTTCTTCTTCTGCATGGTTTCTGACAACTAAACTAATAAATACAAATAGAAATTCAAGCCATGTGTTGAAAAAGTCAGTTAGTTTGTTTTACTAGGTTTATAGAGCTGATTGAGTAGTGTTTCTATTCCTGACATTTACCCTGATTGCAAAAACATGAAGCGTGTAGGAAGTACCAGCGCGGGAAATGTTTTCGTATATTTCTGTTTACAGTAATGTACCTTCACATCCTCTTCCTGTTTACGTAAGTGAAAAATATGAGACGTATCAGATCTGTTATTAGGATCATGCATTTTCCATCACACTGAAAACATCTATAACATTTAAAAAGATGTATAGGTTCACAGTACATAACAAAAAAAAAGAATAATCAAATAAGTTGATGTACTTGAATTATTCTTGCATATTCTTTCGATTGAGCTTAACAAATAAACAAGAACAATTGTCCTGTGAGGCTGTGATAGTGTCAGTTGGGAATTAAAAATCGGCACCTCAGTGATGCCATGTGGTGGCTTATTTAACAGTATTGTTGAAACCTACATTTCACATGAGGAAGTGTTTTAAGTACCAATAATGGAGCCATTGTCCCTGTATGTTTGTCCTGTGAACCATACTGTCTCTGGAATTATCTTAAGGATGATCTTGTCTACCAATAATGGTGCCATTGTCCCATGAAAAAACTTCCTCATCCTTGTTCATTTGCTGTTATTCCTCTTGTGGAGGTTGGGTCTCTATAGACAGGCGACTGTGAGGATGACATAATTCCTTTTTTATGGTTGGTGCACTTCACAGAGTATAGATGATGTTTTTGGTTTTGGACAATTGGAACGTCTTTCTGTCAATGTTAGGACCCTAGCTAATTGTTATACTTGCTGTTTAACGCTCTGCAATGATTGTCATTTAAATTTCTAATTGTGTTTCTGAGGTGAAAGGTTTATGCAGAGTTGCCAGGTTTGTGTGCCTCCTGTAAACAGGGAGATATTAAGAAGTTAAAACCATTTTAATTTCTCTTGTATTCTCATACTTATTAATCTCTTCTATAAAGTAATATACTGTAAACTGTTGTAAAAGTAGGTATATTCTTCTGCTTGTTAATGTTATCTGATCTGATGGAGCTGTGAATTCCAAATAAAGCCTATAACACATACACTACACTCAGTTCAACACACGATGGTGCTGTATATAGTATTATGAGATCACAAACTACATAATCAAAGAAACAGTCTTAACAGAAACTGAACTTTTTAACCTTTGTGAAGGGGTTTGTTGCAGGACTATTGTATCAGACTGTTCGTTTTCTGTAGGAGTTGGAAACCTTGCATTGATGTATTTTTTTTCTAACATAACTCAAACATGAATTAAATGTTGTGCTGTTCAGAACTGCTTTGCAGAAAAGTAGCATTTTGAAAATGTAAATCCAGTGTAAATTTTGTTATTTCATTTTATCCTCTGAAATTATCTTACTTATCCCTAAGTTTGGCTTTTGACTCAAATTTGTAGATACCTTTCGGTTACCTGGCTTCACTAAAACTGACATCATTGATCTTTTATCAAGAAGCAAGTTATTGACTGGGTCTGAGAACTCTGGGTTTACTGGTTCAGTTCTTAAAGATGCAGAGTTGTTGGTAGTGAGGGATAATGCCTGGCAAGGTGTCCATTATCAGGAATTAATGGACAAAGTGGGGGCCTGAACCGTTGGATGCGACCAGTTGTCAATTGGCCTTTATTAGCTGGCCAATCAGCCATGTCATTATCCCCAAATCAGTAACAAATTTTACAAAGAAAATAACTTTCAAACATTTGTATCATTGGGCTGCAGCCTGAGTGACTGAGATAGTGGATTGATACCAGTAAACTCAGTTGGACAGTGAAACAGAGCAGCAGTGGCTAAAAGGCAAGTCACTAACATTTTCAAATCAAACACGTGACTTACTCACCTACTCATGAGATAACCCTTGCTTAACATTAGACAGTTAAGCCAGTGGACACTTAGTTTGACCACTTCATTGTAGTACTCTCTTTAGAACCGTTTGTGGCCTGCTTCTTCCAGCTCGTGTGATAGGAGCGCCATCTTGTGGTGCTCATAGGATATTGCACCCAAGGACCACACCTAGTGTTGGATATAAGATTTTCAGATTTTTTCATTTAATTTATCTAGATGGATGGATTTTGAATTCAGGTTTCATAAGGATCCAAAACTTACTTGTTCAAACTTTAAATTCTGGTCTTCAATTTACCAGCAGAATTATATATCATACTTATTATTTATTTTAATTTTATTCCAGACACAGAGAGAAAACGGTCCATAATACAATACAAAAACAGTAAAAAGACAAACAATAATAAAAACAATAAAAAAAAACAACAATAAAAATTATTGTATGCTATCTTTTTATTAACATGATCATTTCATGGAGAAAACAACATTAAACCAATTAGCATAATATTTTTCAACATTAGTCTGACTGGTTGTATGCTATTGTGTCTTTTTAATGTTAGTCATTTGCTATTGGGCTCGTCAACTTGTAAACAAATGATATGTCTGTCCTGCTACTATGGTTACTAATCTTGAAAAACTGGCTGCAGTGCATTAATTTGGAACAGTGAACAGATTGTTAAACTAGAAGTACTTGAGGAGTTCCATAGGTGTCAGTATATCAAAAGTTAATGGACACCCTCTAGCCAATCAGACAATCAGACTTGAGTGGTCTAATGCAAAGCGGTATGACAGAGGTATTATAATCAAGAGTGCCTCTTGTCTATAGTATATTTTAAGATTATTAACACCGATGAATCAATGCAAGGAGCAGACAGTTAAGCCAGTTTTAACCACATTATACAGCGGCGTTTGGTTGTTTAGGCTTAAGGGAGTCAATCTGAGGGGTCACAAGAGGATTAACAGGGCAAGAATTAGGAAGGCAAAATTACAGGAATAATAACAGTTTCCTTACCTACCAGTAGCATTTGATTTATATCATTCATAACAATTCCCTGTTCCCCTCAAGGCTGTGTAAACATACCGGTGTTGTGTGTGTGTGTGTGTGTGTGTGTGTGTGTGTGTGTGTTTGTGGCGTCACAATTCTTCAAGTTTATGTACTGCTCAAACTGTCTCCCTTACTGGCTGAAATAGCTGCACTTATGACTAACAAGCAACACCGTTGACTTGACAAAATTATAACCACAATTCTGTTTGAATATCTTGTCCTCTGAAAAGCTGAATAATAACAGTAATATTTTGGTCTTATTCAGTACATCTTGCATCCTTATTATGCATGGACTTTTGTGTTCAGTCATGACACGTGTTCTCCCTTTTAAAGATTTAAGTAATATTGAGGTTGAGCCTGAATTGAAATTAGCTGCAGATTGTGTTGAGAGAAATATAACAATCTGATGCAATGTTTGGATTATTGTTTGATGTGTCACCTGAGCCCACAAGGCGATTCTGATCAAACCTGTGGTGAAATGCATTGTTCACACAGTAAGCTTTAAATAGCATGTCCGCTTTAACTTGGTGTGTAATCAGCTACTAATCATTTCACAACACTCTGTATGATAATGTTCAGGTCTCGTGGTAAAATGGAGGATTTCATCACAGTAACACACTATGCATTTTATTCTTTTTTTTGCATTGATTGAGATTTATTGATTTTCAGTTTAGTTACATTTAAAGAAAAATCAAGAGAGTGATATTGTTTACTGATTACAGAGGAATTGGATTAGGAAGCAATTAATTTTTTAGCAAGTGAATCATTAGAACAAGTTTGCTGACATCACAGTTACATTATCGTGGTGGAAGTGACATTGTAATGGTTAATGTGGTTGCAGATGTCTGGAGGCTTCACTTTCTCCTGGCACAAACAAAAGGTTGCTTATGGGGACATGGGCGATCATTCCACTGGGATTTTCCTGTAGGAAAAAAAAAATCACTGAGTGCAAATGCTAAAAGGTCAACAGTAAATGTCTTTGTTCAGCCAATCAGACTATGCATTTAAATGTCTCTGATAGTTATTAAGTCAAATTAGGACAAGCGCATGAACCGTAGTACATGTACTGCTAAAAAAAAATTAAGGGAACACATTTCAGATCTTGATGATTTTTCACTTTGAAAATCTTAACTAATTTAAATTCTATAATGTTTTAACAACAAAATTACTTAACAATGGTCAATGGAAACCAAAATCATCAACCCTGTGAAGGCTTGATTCAAAAACACACCAAACCAGTGCTATTAGTGAAAAAGTTAGTCTAGAGCCCTGCATAATTATTTTGAGCAGTACAGTATGACACAATTTCTCAAGTATGCTTGTTTCTTTTCGATTCATAATACCCTCAGGAAGTCATGAAATAATCATTTTACCTATGAAGTTAAACTCTCCACAGTGTTCATTTCCCCTCGCATTGTCAGGCTGCCCAGGAAACCAGGGTAAGAAGTCAGCCCTCGTGCCGTCAGTCCACATCCAACGTCCCTCCTGGAAGAAATACTAAATTACTGCCCCAATCACAGATCACTGATATGCCAAAATATTGGGGCAAATTTGTCAAATGGTTAAATTACTGGCAATATAATTTTGAGACAACCTATTTTTTTTCTCATAGCAACAAGTTACTCATACTTGGTTGAACTACCACAAGTCTTTTTAAAATGTCTCACCTTTATTCCATCGAATAACCCAATCCAGGTTTGTCGATGTGAGTGAAAGCTTTGGAAAACCAGACTCCTAACAAAATTGTGTTCTTCTTGATTGTGGATTGAGGCCAAGTTCCCACCAAGATCAATGCAAGTGAGCTGATGGGGTAGACAGGTAAAAAATGATTATTCAAACTCTGAGAGCATATACACAGAAGAATGGGATGGAGGGCGGAGCAAAATGCAAACAGTCTCTTAAAGGCTCAAAACATGATCACCATGACAGACCTATACAGTAGAAAGTGATACACTACGTACCTCTGCAGCATCCATGGTCTTGGAACTGGTTTGAACAATGAAACAGCGAGATCCATGCTGACTCCAACCAGAAGGACAGCATGCTAACCAACCATAAAAAGCAACAATGTTAATGCAAAGAATAGATGACCAGTAACCAACTAAATAAAAAAGGCAACACTTTAAATTAAGGGTACATTAACTGTTAGTTAAGGGTTAGCCAATGCTAATCAAGCATTAATTAAGAAGTTATAAAAGGATAGTTAATGCTTACTTAATGCTTTTTGAGCATTAAAGGTGTTACGAGGAACTTAAATATACCAATAACAGTAATTTTTCCTCTGACGATCATAAATGACTTGTAACAGGAAATGAGACCATCAGTGCAAAGAATGCTATTTTTATTTAGTTTTTCCTGAGGCCTTTGTCATGGGTACGCTCCCTGAGGAACTACAGCTGGCGTAGTAAAAACACAACCGCTTTTGTCCAAAGGGGGTGCTAGAATTAACAAGCACAAAGCTAAGAATTAACTCACAGTTAATTAATGTACCCTTATTGTAAAGTGTTACCTAAGAAAGCTGTAATTGCACATGGTTTGCCTACTAACCTGAAGGGGTGTCAATGATCACGCTGGACCTCTGTGAATATAAACACATACAAAATTGTTAAGGACTTTTTTGTTTCGGCATCCATTGTTTTATTTTAGTTAATTAAAAGAAAAATTACACTTACAGTTCCTGAAATCAACAGTCCACTGGTCAAACAGAGGAAGTATGCAAAGTGGAAAGCTGATGTCATCTGTTGAAAAAAAGTCTTGTAATTGTTGGTCGTATTTTTACTAAAGCCACTCCATGGCAAAATTTAATTTGAAGTGAAATCTGAAAGTAGTTAACCTATTCAATGTTACCTTTGCTGCTGTGATGTCAGATGCAGAGAGGTTGAGGGAACAGCTGTATGTCTTGGGGAAGGGAAATGTGTCTTTATATACTTTAGTAGTATCACGCAGAGCCAGGCGGATCGTAAACCCAGTTGGGTAGGGCCAGGCATATTACCTGAAGGTGTTGGGCAGTGTTTTCTTTACCTGACTGCAAAAACATGAGGCGTGTCAAGTAACCAGTCCGGGAAATGTTTTCGTATATTTCTGTTTACAGTAATGTACTATCGCATCCTCTTACTGTTGATTACATGCAAAATAAGTGCAAAATATCAGGATTGGTTATTAAACTCATGAATCTTCCATCACACTGAAAACACTTCTGTTCAGACAGCACCTTGGCCTGTTGAAAATTGTAAAAATGACAGTATATAAAAAAAAATAAAAATAAAATAAGTTGATTAACTTTAATTTTTCTTGCATATTCTTGAAATTGAGCATAACATATAAACAAGGAAAATCAGTGATGCCATGTGGTGGCTTATGTAACAGTATCGTTGAAAGTGGGTCAACCTACATTTCACAAAATAAAACTTGAAACATGAGGAAGTGTTCTTAATTGAACTCTACCAGTAATAGTGTCATTGTCCCTGTATGTTTATCCTGTCAATCATACTGTCTCTGTGGAATGTTCTTGGTCTTGTGGTTTGTAAAACTTCCTCATCCTTGACATTTACTGTCAGTTCATTTGCTGTTTGCCAGCAGGTAGATGTTGAGTCTCTGTTGTCAGGCGAGTGTGAGGATGACGTGCTCTTTTTTTAATGGTTGGTGCACTGGAGAGGTACAATAGGAACGTGTTTATAACAATGTCATGAACCTACTTAATTGTCACTTTTTATGCGCTGAAATGATTGTCATTTAAATTTCTAATTTTGTTTCTGAGGTGTAAAGTTTAAGCAGATTTGCCAGGTCTGTGTGCTTCCTGTAAACAGAGGAGTGAGACTGAGATATTAAAACCCTCACGAGTCCTGGCTTGCATGTGTGAAAATTGTAAAAATGACAGTATATAAAAAAAATAATAATTAAAATAAGTTTGCATATTCTTGAAATTGAGCATAACATATAAACAAGGAAAATCAGTGATGCCATGTAGTGGCTTATGTAACAGTATCGTTGAAAGTGGGTCAACCTACATTTCACAAAATAAAACTTGAAACATGAGGAAGTGTTCTTAATTAAACTCTACCAGTAATAGTGTCATTGTGCCTGTATGTTTGTCCTGGCAATCATACTGTCTCTGTGGAATGTTCTTAAGGAGGAAATTGATGAACCAATAATGGTGCCATTGTCCCTGTTCTTAATGTTGAACCTGTTCTTGTGGTTTAAAAAACTTCCTCATCCTTGTTCATTTGCTGTTTGTTTTAATTTCCTGTTACATTTACTATGAGTTTATTTGCTGTTATCTAGGTCAGATGTTGTGTCTCTGCCAGGCGATTGTGAGGATGACAAGTATTTTTTTCTTGGTTGGTGCACGGGACAGAGTACAGATGTTTTTTTTTTTGTTTTGGACGATAGGAACGTGTTTTTGGCAATGGTTTTGCCTGCAAAGCTCACAATGACAAAGTCACCATCATCATCTTTCTGGCCATCTGAACTCTCATCAGTGGTGTCGTTAAAAGAGAATTGAGATGTCACTCTCTTCTGAGCTACTGTAGACAATCACTTTCTTTTGGTGACCAGCGTATACAGCCATGCCACTGGCACAACTCTCAGAAATGTACTTTGCACTAGTTGCTCCGTGCTTGTGGAACCAACTGCCACCTGACAAATGTGATTCCCCCTACATTTCTGCCTTTAAATCAAGGCTCAAAACCCATATGTACACCCTGGTGTTTCCTCCCCATTAACCTCTGCACTACTTACTTACCTCTGCACTACTATCTGTGTTTATGTGGATGTATGGGCTTTACGTCTTTTATTTTGGTTATTGTTATTTTACCTTCATTGTTTACCTACTGAATGCACTATGTACAGCACTTTGGACAGTGCAAACTGTCATAAATGTGCTTTTATAAATACATTTTACTTACTTACTTACTTATAACTCACCTAGGCACTTTGGCACAAATCACCCCATCCCCAGAATTTTGGATAATAGGCATGATGCAGCAATTTAGGGTTGACATTGTGCTAACTATATAGACTCAAAGTGTAGCATACCAAAGCACTAAAACATGTGTCAAATGTTTTCAAACGTGTCTATAATTGTTCAGACACAATAATCAAAAAACCTTGATCATGGAAATTTTACTTTGAAAGGCAAAACACAGTTTTTTGAGCTGAAATGTGCTTATATCTTATTCCTTGTGTCTCCCTTCTTTACAGGATGAGTCAAATGGATGGCTCTTCTTAAATATGTGGTCACATTTCCAATTTCTTCCACGGTTCTCTAGAAACAAGGGGTTTTGCAACTTCCAAAATGAACAACTCACCCCACTTTCCCCTATATATATTTTTTTTTTTGGCATTTTTATGCTTTATTGATAGTGTAGAGACAGAGTTGAAATGGGGCAGAGAGTGGAGTGACATGCAGAGAACGACCGCGGGCTGGAATCGAACCCGGGTCCGCTGCTGGCCGAGGCCCATGGGGGGGTCGCCCTACCAACTGAGCTAAGGGCGCCCCCGTGGTGTACTTTTTTTGAATACAAAAAATTTATTTGATTTGATGACATTTCCCTTGAGTAAATTGGATCCCCTGAGTATTTCTCATCTATGGCCTAAACTTTTAAGCTACATGTCTAGCCTCAATAATTCCCCCTGCTCGAAGTAAACATTGGACTCCCATAATACATTCTAGGCTCAATTTGATGTCAGCAGATTTACTTAGAGGCTGCGTTCCAAATTAAATACTTTATTTTTTTTATTCTACTTACTACATTTGACCATAAAAAAGAATCTAGTTAGCATGCAGTAGGCATACACTTGGGACATACTTTTTTCTACCATACTAAATAGCAGAAAGTATGGGGATTGGGACACAGGGTAAATATATTCTGGAACTATGCTGTCATTAATCGTCATATTAATGTATAAAAAAAATAGAATGAGACCTCGATTTTCACGTAGGAGTCTGAATACACGGTGCAGAATATCAGTCTTCCTTATTGAACTTTTTGCTAAGCTTCATTTCAACACACGATGGTGCTGTTGAACTGTATAATATTATGTTGCTCTAAGCCAGGGGTGTCCAAACTTTTTTCACTGAGGGCCACATACAGAAAAATCTACGAAGGGCCGGGCCACTTTGCAAAAATAATACATTTATCAGGACATGTAGCTGCTCTGATGTTTAGTTTCACAGTGTTTTCGTAAATTGTAATCCTTCTTCACGGCAACACTTTACTTGCACATTAAACAGATACATTCCCCCTCTTGTTAAATGCCATTGATACACCCAGTGTTTTCTGCTTTTGCGTCCAATGTCCAGCTGGGTGAAAATAGTAGCCACCCGAGATCCCGCCCCTCCAAGGGGGGTCCGGGGGTATGCCCCCCCGGGAGATTTTTTTAAGTTTTTAAAGTGAAATGCATGAATCTGGTGTACTTTGAGAGGGAAATTAAGAGGCTGAAGAATTTAGTATGAAAAAAAATGGAGACACTGTGCCAGATGAATTAGAAGCTATTGGAGAAGGACACATGGATTTTCCATAATAATATTAATTTAAAATAAAATATTATGCAGGTTCCTCTGGGATGGGCTTGGTGCTCTTTTTCTTTTATGGGACATATTTCTCTGTAATATAATGAGTGCATTTAAATTATTTAAAAATTAAAAGGGCCATATTACATTATATTTTTTAAATGTGCCACGGGCCAATCAATCAGTGTTTGACACCCCTGCACTAGTGGGTTAACTAAGAAATGCAAAAAAAAAAAAAAAAATCCAAAGGGCCATATTACATTATATCTTTAAGATCGGCCGCGGGCCGCAGTTGGCCCGCGGGCCGTAGTTTGGACACCCCTGCTCTAAGCGCACCCTTTTCACAGTGAATCTTTTGTCACTCCAGAAGCTGTAAAATATGTGTTGTGGTATGTATTATATCAGCTGTAGCTATAACACTGTTTTACTAACAACACTCTACAATAAAGAGTGGACAGTTTGTTTTGTAGAAATCAACTCCAAAAACGTTGTGGGTGTTAAACAGAGAAATTATCTAATCCAATCTGAGAGTCAATTTCATTATATAATTCCAGGGTAATTTTTTTTCATATCTTTTCAATATTGTACATGTATTACCAACTATATCAAATGTAATAGTTAATCATTGGATCAATTAATTTCAGGGAGATCCCCTTAATACAGTAGGGTCCATATGTATCAGAAAGAAATGCAAAAGTTACAAATGACATTTATTTTGGGCAGTTAAATTCTGGACAATAGATCAACAGCTCAATAAATAAACACTTCTCAGAATTGCATAGAAATGCAAATAGAAATTCAAGGAACGTCTTTAAAAAACCTTCATTTAATTTGAGCCTCAAAGACTTGTTGCATTCATTCTGGCGACTTAAAAAGCACAAACACAATGGTCCTGTGAGGCTGTTATAGTGTGGGTTGGGAATTGGCACCAAAGTGATGCCATGTGATGGCTTATGTAACAGTATCATTGAAAGTGAATTAATCCTACATTACACAAACAAAACCTGAAACATGAGGAAGGTTTAAGCAGTGACGTGCAGTGAGGTCAGTGAGTGGGTAGGCACTGAGTTCTGAAAGCCAGATTACGCTAAACCTATATATTGTCTAATCAAAAACAATAAACAACAAACAGGCACGCACAGTATATTTCAAATAATTTACTCTCTTTTTTCGCTCTTTCTCTCTCTCGCACACGCACACACAGACCATACGTATGTGAAATTTGCCCTAGTCTACTGTAGTTTGGTCTAAATGATTAAGCATCGCATCCATCGACTTAACGGACCCGTACCTCACACCAAGGACCGAAAAAAACGTAGGGGAACGAGTCAAACCTTCGCCGATTCAAATACACATCTGTTTGGCTTCAAAATAAAAGACGGCACTCACTATTCTGTCGGACTACTGCATAACTGATGGCAACTCCATAAACTCTGTCTATGCGCGAAAATATTTGTTTGCTTACCGTCCACAATCAATAGGCCGCCAAAAGGCATTGCTTATTTTGAAGTAACTTTGTAACTGCCACCTTTCTCATCAAAACGTCTACACTTCTTTAAAGTAATCCTGGATTACATATACATTTATTAAATAAAATCATTTTATTTATTTTTTACTTTTTTGCTGGACCTGTCCCTACCCTGCCTACGCAGACCATTTGCCATGTCTATGTGAGAAAGCAAATTTGCCATGTCTATGTGAGAGTGAGAGATGAGGGCAACCTGACCTGATGATGTGGCAAAGTGAGTTAATCCTACATTACACAAAAAAATCTTGAACAATGAGAAAGTGTGCTTAGTTAAACTCTACCATTAATAGTGTCATTGTGACTGTATGTTTGTCCTGTCAATTACACTCTTTGTTGAATGATCCTTAAAGGCTGCTCAGTTTTTCTGGCACAGATGAGAGTTGGTAAATAAAAAATAGACGGCACACTATTCTGTTCATCAGTAGATCTTTATTGCTTACAAGCAATAAGCATTCACAGATACGGCTGACACAGATGTTTTGGGGGGAGCTGCTCTTCAGTTGAGAATTCTGCAACGTCGGAAGTGTCTGCTCCAACTTGTCAAATCTGCCGTTAATGAGCTTAAGGATCTTGTCGGATATCATCTCCCACATCGGCGGCGTATCGTCCAGAATAAATATTGGAAAGCAATATAGAATGGAAATTAAGTGTTAAATGCTCAAAAATGCCTGGGGGAGCAACCCCACACCGGCACCTATAATTTGTCCCCCCAAATGTTGAAATGAAACCTAGCCTTTGCCCCTGTGTGTATGCAGGTTATGTACAATATATTCATAGATGTTGTTTTTAATTTTTGGATTAGGAAGAAGGCATGTGTGGCCCTTAGTGTGATTCTCATTATGAAGAATTTGGTATAAGCCAAGGCCTTTCTTGGTTTTTCTTACCCATTGTGGAATAAAAGTTACTCAAGCAGCCCACATGACGGATGTCCGGTTTGTTTTGCCAAAAAAACAGATCAGGAATATCAGGTTTTGTCCAGGAGAGTCATGACCTTGTGACACATCAGAAATGTATAAATATGAGGTGAGGCAGATCCCAACACCGTCAGTCTCTCTGTTCACCTACCAGCAGAACTTCCACCACCATGCTCGGGCCCAGACTCAGCTCCGCACTGTGTGAGTACACAACTACTTCTTAAATAGAGTAAGGCTTTATTTACATCCAGGAATCTCTAAGTATATAAGTTTTCATCCGAACTTTATAGTACAACTCTTTGGTCTATAATTCAGTTAATCAGTCTCTTGACTATCCTACTTATATAAGAAATATTTTTAATAAAGTGTTTTAGTAAATTTTATTGACTCTGCTTGGATACCACATCAATTTGCACTTGGATTAAGTTACAACACAAATATTTTGCAATTCTCATTTTAGTGTGTTTTTATTTGTAGTATACTCTGAGGTTCTTTTTTTTATTTATGTCGATAAACATCTGACTGTGATGTTTGTCTTGCAGTGGTTGCAGCAGCATGTGTGTTTTTGACAGCAGGTAAATATCTGTGTGATAGTATGAGATATGATTATGCCTCTTGATTATAATGCATCATTTGAAATGTTCACAAATACTATAGTCAAAACTATTCACTATATTTTTTTTTTTCATTGCAGGTTTTTCTGGGGCATCTTCGTCCATAGATACACCTGGTAAGGTTTAACTTTAGGTCGGACGACCAAAATAAACTCTTTCAAGATATTCTAAGGCAAAAATATATTTTTATTTTATTTTGAACCTTACAATTGAGTTTAGGGATGCACCGATGGACTATTTTTTAGATCTGATCCAATTCCAATATCTGGGTTTTGGATATCGGCCTGAGCACCATACATAGGGCTCTGGCTCGCCCATATCAGAAAGAACGATTTGATTGGTAGCTCAGGATTTTATGACATATTAAATGAGCTTAAATGGAGAGTGTCCAGACCGACAGGCACAGCAAATTTAATTTTCCAGTGCCTAGCTGTAGATGCTACATTCTTTAACTGATAATACATTTCATACATTGTGACAGTCTATTGTATGTTTGTCAATTGTTAATGAAATCTTAATAAACCACATCCACACTGATTAACTTTGTTAATAGAAGACCTTAAGATATTTATTTACCTTTTAATTATTATCATTCATATTTAATGTTCTTATTCATACGTGATTGCTTGTTCTTATTATTTCTCTCCATTCTTGATTTGACAGTTCGAAGTGTGACATGTGAGTGGGATGTGGCACACCTGAAATGTGGTAAGATCACGATTTCTTAAATTTTTTATAATTATAATAATTAACATTATGTATCATATATAAACAGTGTGTGTGTGTGAATATATATATATATATATATATATATATATATATATATATATATATATATATATATATATATATATATATATATATATATATATATATATATATATATATATTCACACACACACACTGTTTATATATGATACATAATGTTAAAATATATATATATATATATATCGCGAAGTCCATTAATTCCTGATAATGGACACCTCGAAGGGCAATATTCCGCTTATAACATGGTCACTTACTAAAGAAAATAACAATTACAATAATTATTATATTTTAATGCTTTTTAGCGGAAAAATATAACGTTTTTAACAACTGTTTCCCTAGCGAAGCCTGAGATCTTGACCAATAACTGAAACTCATTGCAAACCCATGAGGTTCTTAAGTAATGAAAACGTAGTTCAGTACTCCTGTAAATAGGAACGACCAAGGATCCAACCTAGCAGTGAGAGACTAGTTAGCTTTTAGTTTATCATTGTTAAAGGCCTACTTCACCGGTTTGAATATGAAGGTGTATTGAATTCTGAGATCCTATGTAGTATATATGTGCGAAAAAAATTGAAATCGGTTCATCCTAGCCTGAGAAAAGGCAGAAAGAGTGTTTTTTTTAACCCTATATTTCTCCTTCTTGTGACATCACAGAAAGAGAAATATAGGGTTAAAAAAAAACTTACTTTGTAAATATTACTGTGATGTCTTTTACTGTGACATCACAGTAATATTTACAAGTACGTTTTTTTTTAACCCTATATTTCTCTTTCTGTGATGTCACGAGAAGGAGAAATATAGGGTTAAAAAAAACACTCTTTCTGCCTTTCCTCAGGCTAGAATGAACCGATTTAAAAAATGTTTGCACATTTATACTACATAGGATCTCAGAATTCAATACACCTTCATATTCAAACCGGTGAAGTAGGCCTTTAAGTGATTTCTTTGTGTGGACCCCAGGAAGACAAATAAACAACAACAATAGACTGTCTGCTTAGCTGACTGAAGGCGACGGCCCAGCTGTTAGCCACAGAGCTACTGTTATGTTAACAGGATTCAAAGTAAAAAACATTGCACACGCCGGACAAACAGTAAAGGTAATCAGTCAATATGTTTAACAACAGCTCTAGCTAGCTAGCAAAGCATTATCCCCAAATCAATAACACATTTCACGGAGAAAATGATCTGCGAACATGTGGATTATAGGCTGCAGCCTGAATTATGATAGAGATCTGAACTGTGACTGATAGCAGTAAGCTCAGATAGACAATGAAACTGGACTTTAGTGGCTAAACAAATATTAACTCAGTTTCTAAAAAAATTCAAATTAAACAGAGTGCTAACTCACCTTTTTAATGAGATAACCATTGTAGTTTAGCCAGTTTATTTTACTACTATCCTGTGGTGTCCAGGGGATAATGCACGGCAAGATAACTGTTGGACATAGTTTTATAGACAGACCAGATTTATTTTAAGTTTTATAAATCAGTTATCAACACTGTTAAATCTGTTTAATCTGTTTAATCAGGGGAGACACATTCATTTGTGGACATAATGTTTAACTGGAACTACTTAGGAGCTCCATAAGTGTCCATATATCAAAAGTTATTGGACACCTATGGAATGGACTCCAGCCAATCAGAATATTCACCAAGTCGATGGTCATGGCTCATTATAATCTCTCAAACCTGCATTAACTACATTTCTATCAAACGTATTGTTTCAGATGAGGGAGAGGTCATAGACGTCATAAGTGCCGTGTTTGGCCGCAAAGACCGGACCACATGTTCTGCTGGAATATTTTCATCAATGATCCAAAACAACAACTGCTCAACTCCAGCTAACAAAGTGGCTAACATGTAACGTTCCCCAGTCTTTTTTAAATACTAAAAACACCCAGATTAAGCTGCATTTAAGCCTCAGTAACATCACTGTTTATCCACAGCTGTAACGGGAGAAACACCTGTTCCATCAGAGCGACCGACTCAGAGTTTGGAGACCCCTGTGTCGGCACTTACAAGTACCTGGATGTGAAATACACATGCAAAGGTTTGTAGCTCTGCTTGTTTGTCTTGTTCTATTGAAAATAATCTGTGGTCCAAATGTGCAAAAGGGAAGTTCAATGTTATGTAAAATAGTTGGGCAGGAAGAGCAGTGATGCATATAATAATTTCTTTCCACAGTTTAATAACTCTGATGGTCTAATCAATTATGGTATTTTGACAGATCGCAGTGTGACATGTGAGGGGAAGGTGGCACACCTGAGTTGTGGTAGGATCACATTTTCTTATATATATATATTGTGTGCGTGTACACACACACACACACACACACACGCAGTATGTACTGAACATGTTTTGGGACATCACTGATCATCAGGTCATAATTAGGTCTGTCAAAATTAACGTTAACGCAGGGTGATTAATTTCTGGAATTAATGTGTTAATTTTTGTAACGCAATTAACACATGTGCGGAATGATCCGCCCCGTGCATCCCACCGGCTCTGCACTACAGTCATTTTAACGTTGTGGCTGACCCATTATCAGTAGCCTGTGTTTTAAACTGCTAACGGCCACGTCTGTGTCGCGGCCGGCAGTTGATGTCGGAGAAACATTGTCCGCTCTGTTCAGAGCCCGCGAGGACACAAACGTCTGCAGTTTTCATACACACACAAACACCGCGGACTGCAATCAAGTTGTATTCAAGAATGCACAACCCATGGATTCCCCAAATAAATGCCATTATTATAAAGCCTATACTTGCTCAAAGACATAGCAAAGACAGACAAATTGAATCATGGTGTGGTACGCATATGTTTTAGTTTGATTTTAATTTATTTTCAGTATTAAAACCAAAAATTAAATGTGCATATCCACCTTCTGTCATTTTTCTTTCCGTTCATACAACAATATACAAACATTTTTTGAATTAATCGTGATTAATCGTGATTAATCCACAGCACCCTGTGATTAATCTGATTAAAAATATGTAATCGTTTGACAGCCCTAGTTATAATATCTCAAACCTGTATTAACTACATTTCTCTCCTCTCTGCCTCTGTAACGTATTGTGTCAGATGGAGGACAGGTTATTAACGTCCAAAGTGCCGTGTTTGGACGCACAGACCGAACCACATGTTCTGCTGGAAGACCTTGGTATAAGCTCCTAGACACTGATTGCTCAGCTCCTACAAGCAAAGTGGCGAACATGTAAAGTTCCCCAGTCTTTTTTAAATACTAAAAACAGATTAAACATGCATTTAAGCCTCACTAACGTCATTTTTTATCCACAGCTGTGACGGGAGAACCTCCTGTGCCATCAAAGCGACCGACTCAGTGTTTGGAGACCCCTGTCATGGCACTTACAAGTACCTGGATGTGAAATACACATGTGAAAGTAAGTAGCTCTGCCTGTTTTGTCTTGTTCTATTGATAATAATCTGTGGTCCAAAAATTTGTCTCCACAGTTTAATAACACTGATTTCCAAAATGTCAATCAAGCTATTTTGACAGATCGCAGTGTGACATGTGAGGGGAAGGTGGCACACCTGAATTGTGGTAGGATCACATTTTTTTTTATACACACACACACACACACACACACACACACACACACACACACACACACACACACACACACACACACACACACACAATATATACTGTACATCTTTTGGGACATTCCCTGATTAACATAATTATATTTCCATTACATTTCAACAATCGTTATACTATCTCAAACCTGTACTAACTACATTTCTCTCCCCTCTGCCTCTGTAACGTATTGTGTCAGGTGAAGGACAGGTTATAAACGTCCTAACTGCCGTGTTTGGCCGCACCGACCGAACCACATGTTCTGCTGGAAGACCTTCACATCAACTCAGAAACACTGATTGCTCAGCTCCCACAAGCAAAGTGGCGAACATGTAAAGTTCACTAGTCTTTTTTAAATAATAAAAACAGATTAAACATGCATTCAAGCCTCACTAACGTCATTCTTTATCTACAGCTGTGACGGGAGAACCTCCTGTGCCATCAAAGCGACCAACTCAGTGTTTGGAGACCCCTGTTATGGCACCTACAAGTACCTGGATGTGAAATACACATGTCAAGGTACCTAGATTAAAGGCCCCGTTTGTTTGTCTTGTTCTACTAAAAGTAATATGTGGTTCAGATGTGAAAAAGTGGGCAGGAAAAGCAGTGATACAAATATAGAAATTTCTCTCCATTGTTTAATAACTCTGATGGTCTAATCAATTATGGTGTTTTGACAGATAGCAGTGTGACATGTGAGGGGAAGGTGGCACACCTGAGTTGTGGTAGGATCACATTTTCTTTTCCTTATTCCTTATTTTATATATATATAAGTGTGTGTGTGTGTATATATTTTGGCACATTCACCGATAAACCTAATTATATTTCCATTACATTTCATCACTCATTATAATATCTCAAACCTGTATTAACTACATTTCTCTCCTCTCTGCCTCTGTAACGTATTGTGTCAGATAAAGGACAGGTTATATCCGTCCAAAGTGCCGTGTTTGGCCGCGCAGACCGAACCACATGTTCTGCTGGAAGACCTTGGTATAAGCTCCTAGACACTGATTGCTCAGCTCCCACAAGCAAAGTGGCGAACATGTAAAGTTAACTATTAATTTTTAAATACTAAAAACACCCAGATTGAACATGCATTTAAACCTCACTAACATCACTCTTTATCTACAGCTGTGACGGGAAAAACACCTGTGACATCAAAGTGACCGACTCAGAGTTTGGAGACCCCTGTCGGGGAACTTACAAGTACCTGAACGTGAAATACATATGCCACGCACTTTTAATCTAGGAGTAAAGGTGAGTCTGAGCTGTTTCACTCTGCTGAGGAAAAGCTAATGAGCACAGGAAGATGAAGCCCATTATACAGAAACTAAGCAGTGATACAGAGATAATTAGTCTATTAAATTAGCTAATTAGCTATTAAAATCTTTATTATTAAACCATTTTATTATTATTCCTTTACTTTGGCTCACTGTAACCCTTTCAAATCTTCAACTATTTAAACCATTCATTCAACAAAATTTCAAGTTAATATCTCCTCATGATCCTGTACGTACTATGTTTGTCCCCTGAAAAAAATAATCCAGTGTAAATACACAGCCTTAACGGGCATGTTGCTTGCTACAGTGGGCCCCTTTGTTTACATACCAGTTTACAGAGTCTAGGCTGTGTATAAACACTGGGTTTTTTTTTTTCAGCGCACACACAGTACGAATACTGATAGCTATTGTGAGGAGATGTACACCAATTTTGGTGAACAACAAGCATTCTCCAGAATCACTGACTTCACTTATAACTCGGATAACAAACCACATTTGCTGCTGTGATTTTGTGCCATAAATTGCCTAAATTATTCGTCTAAAATTGTTTTTTTTTGTCTTTTCTCTGCAGGTCCATTTTCCGGCTGTAATCACAATATAACTGCAATATGCATATATCCGCTCATATTAAGTATAAATCATTAACAAGTAACGTGCTTGTAACGTTACTTTTCTCTTCTGTGTTTTTATTTCGGTGAGAACTCTGGGTCTGTTCAAATTGTATTCCAAATGAATGTTTTGTTTTGCATTCTGACTCCTGGTGTAAAGCAGTTTGAAATGCATCTGTATTTGAAAGGGAAAATAAACTTATTCTGCATTAAATCCTGCTTCACACCCCTTCTCTCACCATATAACAATTAAAGGTGCCCTTTAATTGGGGGGGGGGGGTTGTTGAGGCGACGGGGGTGTTGTTAAGGCGGGGGGGTATGGTACCTCATACCAATCCTCAGGTATGAAGAACTCTTTGAATTAACTTGAAAAATGTCATGAGATCCAACGCTTACAGGAAATAAGAAAGAAAAAAACATGTCCACGTGCGTTGCCAGTGCCGATAGCTAAAGCAACACAAACAGCTTTCATAGCCTCGCCACATTGCAAACTATTCAATATCTATTCAAAGTTGGGTGTTTACACAGAGCTGCGGCTCCGCTTAAGGCCATTTAAAAAGCAGAGGAAAAGCAGAAATGTTCAAAATGTTTCAGATTGAGCACAGCGGAGTGTAACTGTTTCAAACATAATCCATCCTATAAACCCTTTGTGTGCCAAATGGTGACAAGATTGGGGTTTGATATTAAACAGTTTTGGCTGGATTATATTTCCTGAGTCGTTCCTGCTCACGGAAAACACATCTAGGCCTACCTGCTACTTGTGTCTGGGTGTGGTTGTGAAAAGTATTTGGACCCCATGAAAAAACAGGTTGGGCACCTTTTGTAGTTCTTCTAAATTCTTATAAACAGGACAGGCTAGTTACTCTGTAATTTTCCTGAGTCTACATCTTCTCATTGACACGTGCTTTGACAGGGGAGGGGGTGGGGGTAGGGGGTGGCCCTTTAGGTAATAAAGTATTTTCTTTGTCTAAGACATACAGCTGTTCCCTCAAACTCTCTGCATCGGACATCACAGCAGCAAAGGTAATATTGAATAGGTTAACTACTTTCAGATTTCACTTCAAAATCAATGCTCGTCATGGGAGAGGGATCCCTTACTTTGTCGACTGCCTGAGATTTCTCATTTTTTAAAATCCCAATAAAGGGTTTTCACTTGGAGTTTTTTTTCTCAGCCGACCTAAGGTGTAAGGGCAGGGTGTCATACTGTATGGAATGTAAAGCCCACTGAGACAAATGTTTATTTGTGATATTGGGCTATACAAATAAAACTGATTTGATTTGATTTGGAGTGGCTTCTGTAAAAGTTTGACCACAATTACAAGACTTTTTTTCAACAGATGACATCAGCTTTCCACTTTGCATTCTTCCTCTGTGGACTGTTGATTTCAGGAACTGTAAGTAGCATTATTCTTAACTTAAAAAAAACAATGGATGCTGAAACAAATCCTTTAAAAAGCGCAATTTCCAAACAATTTTGAATGTGTTATGTTCACAGAGGTCCAGCGAGACCATTGACACCCCTTCAGGTTAGTAGCTGTGACTTATTTATGCATGCATGTTGTATGTTCAATTACATCCAATGGCAGAAGTTCATACAGAAAAAATAAGGCCAACTGGTTAGTTCGTCTGAAAACCAAAGAAACACTATTGACCTAAAAAAAAAAAAAAAAAAGTGCTGTCTCCATTGGTGTTCACAGTGAGCTGCACTAGATAATGCTTTATATTTCACCCTCGGAGGATTGTACCCTTAATGTAAAGTATTGCCCTTTTTTATTTAGTTGGTTACCGGTCATCTATTCTTTAAGGTTGCATTAACATTGTTGCTTTTTATGGTTGGTTAGCATGCTGTCCTTCTGGTTGGAGTCAGCATGGATCTCGCTGTTTCATTGTTCAAACCAGTTCCAAGACCATGGATGCTGCAGAGGTACGTAGTGTATCACTTTCTACTGTATAGGTCTGTCATGGTGATCATGTTTTGAGCCTTTAAGAGACTGTTGGCATTTTGCTCTCCCCCCTTCATCTCATTCTCTCAGGGTTTGAATAATCTTTTTTTTTTTACTGTCTACCCCATCAGCTCACTTGCATTGATCTTGGTGGGAACTTGGCCTCAATCCACAATCAAGAAGAACACAATTTTGTTAGGAGTCTGGTTTTCCAAAGCTTTCACTCACATCCACGCACCTGGATTGGGTTATTCGATGCAATAAAGGTGAGAAATTTTAAACGGACTTGTGGTAGTTCAACCAAGTATGAGTAACTTGTTGCTACGAGAAAAAAAATAAGTTATCTCAAAATGATATCACCTCGTAATTTAACCATTTGACAAATTTGCCCCAATATTTTGGCAAATCAGTGATCTGTGATTGGGGCAGTAATTTAGTATTTCTTCCAGGAGGGACGTTGGATGTGGACTGACGGCACGAGGGCAGACTTCTTACCCTGGGCTCGGGGGCAGCCTGACAACGGGAGCGGAACAGAACACTGTGGACATATTAACTTCAGAGGTAAAATGATTATTTCATGACTTCCTGAGGGTATTATGAATTGAAAAGAAACATGCATACTTGAAAAATTGTGTCATACTGTACTGCTCGAAATAATTATGCAGGGCTCTAGACTAACTTCTTCACTAATAGCACTGGTTTGGTGGCACAAGCACATTATTTGGTGGCATGCATGTTGGATCAGTCTCTGAAGTGAATTTTTCACTTTGATTTACGGTGTGTTTTTGAATCCAGCCTTCAATGGGTTGATGATTTTGGTTCTTGATTTCCACTTCGGTTCATGCGCTTGTCCTAATTTGACTTAATAACTATCAGAGACATTGAAATGCATAGTCTGATTGGCTGAACAAGACATTTACTGTTGACCTTTTAGTATTTGCACTCAGTGATTTTTCTTCCTACAGGAAAACCCCAGTGGAATGATGACCAATGTTACAATAAGAAACCTTTTGTTTGTGCCAGGAGAAAGTGAAGCCTCCAGATATCTGCAACCATTACAATGTCACTTCCACCACGATAATGTAACTGTGATGTCAGCAAACTTGTTCTAATGATTCACTTGCTAAAAAATTAATTGCTTCCAAATCCAATTCCTCTGTAATCAGTAAACAATATCACTCTCTTGATTTTTCTTTAAATGTAACTAAACTGAAAATCAATAAATCTCAATCAATGCAAAAAAAAATAAAAAAGGCATAGTGTGTTACTGTGATGAAATCCTCCATTTTACCACAAGACCTGAACATTATCATACAGAGTGTTGTGAAATGAAGTAGCAACCGCTGTTGTGTGTGAAGGCGTCACATTTCTTCAAGTTTATGTTCTGCTCGTACTAAATTCAATTGCAATGCAATAATATAATTTGATTATATTCCCCTGGAATAACTTGGATCCCTTGACCTCAGTATTTCTCATTTATGGCCCTGGTAAAACTTTTAAACTAAATGTCCAGCCTCAATAATACCCCGTTTGAAGGGAATAATACATTCTAGGCTCAATTTGACTTCTTCAGATTTAGTTAGAGGCTGCATTCCAAATCAAATACTTTCTTTTTTCTATTCTACATACTACATCTGACCATACAATTAATTAAGTTAGGATGCAGTATGCTACAATTGGGACATACTTTTACTGATTTATTTCATCATAACATTGTGACTTGATCTTGCCTCCTGCTTTTATATCCGTCGCATCCCCGTTGTTTTTCCTACTGACGCTTCGGCGATGTGAGGTCACTTCCGGTGCACGCTGGATTGTCGGTCAGAATCACCCAAATAGGATGCTGATTTCAACACCATAAAATCTCGGCCGGATGTAGTAGGCATCTGTCTATTCTTAAGCATACTAACCCTTACCATAAGAATTTGGACATCCTAAATCATTTTTTGTACTACACTAAATAACAGAAAGTATGGGGATTGGAACGCAGGGTAAATAGATTCTTGAAATACGCTGTGACTAATTGTCATATTAATGGGTAAAAAAAATAGAATGAGAACTCGATTTTCACTTTTTTTTTTATTGAGGGTCACAGCAGCAGTAAGACACAGGACCATAATCAGGACCGAACATCATCATTGATGGCCGGTTTTAAACTTTTGACAGGAGCAAAGTATCTGGATGAACGTGATAGGTTAAAGCGAATAGAGGGGACGCCCACAACAACTTTAAACAAACTATCTTAAATCTGCCAAACTCTACCTGTAACTGTTTTAATTAGGCTATATTATACTTTCACCCATTTCATTTTAATTGCTGCCACTCTTCACCACTATGTAAATGTTTCAATTTTTTTTTTTTTTTTCTCTTCACCTGTTGTTGTGTATTTGATGTTTTTGCATTGAATATTGTTTATGTATTGTTGTTTTTCCTTTGAATTTGTTGAACTCGACATCATTGTAAATGACGGTCACCCCTCAATTGGTCTCTCGAGGATAAATAAAAGTTAAATAAATAAAATAAACAGGCCGGGAAGAGGGAGTGAATGAACTGAGGGAGGAGTCTCAATACACGGTTAGTTTATAGTTTTATAGTTTATAGTTTTATTTATTTTGCACAATTAAAAAAAGAAATATACACAAAGAATTGCAAAGAATACAAATAACATACAGTGCAGGGAGAGGCAGAAAACCCGATGGGCTTATTTGAAGCCTCCACCTAAATAATGTTAAAATTTCACAAAGTTATAAGGAAACACAAAATAAACATACAAAAAATCATATGACTACATAAAGTGATAAACAAC
>CM047511.1:31053431-31085977 GCA_026122265.1 Ammodytes dubius | reverse complement strand
AAATAGGTGGGCAGGAAAAGCTGTGATGCAAATATAAAAATTAGTCTCCATAGTTTAATAACACTGATTTCCAAAATTTCAATCAAGGTATTTCGACAGCTCGCAGTGTGACATGTGAGGGGAAGGTGGCACGCCTGAATTGTGGTAGGATCACAATTTATTTAATATGTGTGTGTGTGTGTGTGTGTGTGTGTGTGTGTGTGTGTGGTGTGTGTGTGTGCGCTTATCAGACAATCACATGGCAGCAACTCAATGCATTTAAGCATGTAGACCTGGTCAGGACAACTTATTGAAGTTAAAACCGAGCATCAGAATGGGGAAGAAAGGGGGTTTAAGTGACTATGTGTCTATGTATTTCAGAAACTGCTGGGATTTTCATTCTAAACCATCTCTAGGGATTACAGAGAATGGCCCGAAAAAGAAAAAATTTCAAGTGAGTGGCATTTTTGTGGAAGAAAAATGCCTTGTTGATGTCAGAGGTCAGAGGAGGATGGGCATACTGGTTCGAGATGATAGAAAGGCAACAGTAACTCAAATAACATTTTGTTATAATCAGGGTATAGAATACCATCGCTGAACGCAAAACACGACCAACCTTGAAGGAGATGGGCTACAGCAGCAGAAGACCCCACCGGGTGCCACTCCTGTCATCTAAGACAGGAAACTGAGGCTACAATTCGCACAGGCTCACCAAAATTGGACAATAGCAAGATTGGAAAAGTTTGCCTGGTCTGATGAGTCTCGATTTCAGTTGCGAAAGTCAGATGGTAGCGTTAGAATTTGGCATAAACTACAAGAAAACATGGATCCATCCTGCCTTGCACCATCAATCATGCCACGTTAAAAGTCGCTTAAATCCTCTTTCTTCCCAATTCTGATGCCTGGTTTATACTTATATATCATGTTGTCTTGACCACGTCTACATGCCTAAATGCATTGAGTTGCGGCCATGTGACTGGAAGATTAACTTTTTGTTTTTATAAGCAATTGAACAGGTGTACCTAATAAAGTGGCCGGTGAGTGTACACACACACACACACACACACACACACACACACACACACACACACACACACACACACACACACACACACACACACACACAACACACACACACACACACACACACACACACACACACACACACACACAGTATATACTGTACATGTTTTGGGACATTCACTGATAAACATCATAATATCTCAAACCTACATTAACTAAATTGCTCTCCTCTCTGCCTCTCCAACATATTGTTTCAGGTGGAGGACAGGTTGTATCCGTCCAAAGTGCTGTGTACGGCCGCACAGACCGAGCCACATGTTCTGCTGGAAAACCTTGGTATCAGATCCGAAACACTGGCTGCTCAGCTCCCACAAGCAAAGTGGCGAACATGTAAAGTTCACTAGTCTTTTTTAAATACTAAAAACACCCAGATTAAACATGCATTTAAACCTCACTAACATCACTCTTTATCCACAGCTGTAACGGGAGAAACACCTGTTACATCAGAGCGACCAACTCAGTGTTTGGGGATCCCTGCTACGGCACTTACAAGTACCTGAATGTGAAATACACATGCATTTAGTAGCTTAAAGGTGAGTCTGAGCTGTTTCACTCCGCTGTGGAAAAGCTAATGTGCACAGGAAGATGAAGCCCATTATACAGAAACTAAGCAGTAATGCAGAGATAATTAGTCTACAGCTATTCAAATCTTTATTATTAAACCATTTTATTATTATTGCGTTTCTGTTGGCTCACTTTAACTCCTTCAAATCTTCAGCTATTCAAACAATTTTTTCATCAGCCTAGGCTGTGTATAAATACAGAATTGTTTTTTCAGCACACACAGTAAGGGTACGGATAGCTATTGTGAGGAGATGCACTCTGATTTTGACAACAAGCATTCTCTAGAATCACTGACTCCACCTTTTATAAAAAACACTAATAAGTCAGATAACAAGATCACATTTGCTGCTGTTGGAACAAATATTTTGTGCCACAAGTTGCTTGAATTATTTGTCTAAATTTTATATTTTGTCTGTTCTCTTGCAGGTCCATTTGCCGGCTGAAATCACAATATTGCTGCAATATGCATATATCCGCTCATATTAAGTATCAATCATTAACAAGTAACGTGTGGGATAAATAGTCAATTACATTTTATGAGAAAGCTATGCAGTGTATTGAAGACAAGTACAGATTATCTACATTTTACTTAAATGTGTTAATTTTCTCTTCCGTCTTTTTATTTCCTGGTAATAACTTTGGGTCAATTCAAATTTTATTCCAAAATGTTGTTTTGCATTCTTACTCCTAATGTAAATCAGCTGAAATTGCATCTTTATTCGAAAGTAAAAATAAATTTATACCGCATTAAATCCTGCTTCACACCCCTTCTCTGAAATATCCCTATATAACAGTTTGAACAATTAAAGGTGCACTATGTATTTTTGGGTCTGTCAGATAAGTGAAAATGAAAATTTACTCACAGGAAAATGATTATCCTCGAACACTGTTTGAAGTTTGAAAGCTTCCTGAAAAGTTAGTGTTTCACTGTTGTTGTTGTTTACAGCAGCAGGGCCCACAGTTTGGTTTACAAAACCATTCCAGAAACTGCACAGTCCACCTTTAAGTAATAATAAATGTTTTTTTCCAAGTGCAAAGAAGACCGTAGCAATGTGCCACTTCTGTAAACCTACTGTATACCCTATTCCTATTGGCCAAAAATCCTGAATGTGAAAGTGGTGGTGTGCTTCTTTAAATACAAAACATTATTGGACTCATAATTTTTTTTTTTCAAATGGCTTTAATTTGATGACATTTCCCTGGAGTAATTTGGATCCCTTGACATCAGTATTTCTCATGTATGGCCCAGGTAAAACTTTTAAGCTACATGTCTAGCCTCAATAATTCCCCCTGCTCGAAGTAAACATTGGACTCCATAATACATTCTAGGCTCAATTTGATGTCTGCAGATTTAGTTAGAGGCTGCGTTCTAAATTAAATACTTTCTTTTTTCTAATCTACTTACTACATTTCACCATAAAAAGAATCTAGTTAGCATGCAGTAGGCATACACTTGGGACATACTTTTTTCTACCATACTAAATAGCAGAAAGTATGGGGATTGGGACACAGGGTAAATATATTCTGGAACTATGCTGTCATTAATCGTCATATTAATGTATAAAAAAGAATAGAATGAGACCTCGATTTTCACGTAGGAGTCTGAATACACGGTGCAGAATATCAGTCTTCCTTATTGAAATTTTTGCTAAGCTTCATTTCAACACACGATGGTGCTGTTGAACTGTATAATATTATGTTGCTCTAAGCTCACCTTTTTCACAGTGAATCTTTTGTCATTCCAGAAGCTGTAAGATATGTGTGTGTGGTATGTATTATATCCGCTGTAGCTATAACACTGTTTTATTAACAACACTCTACAATAAATAGTCAACAGTTTGTTTTGTAGAAATCAACTCCAAAAACGTTGTGGGTGTTAAACAGAGAAATTATCTAATCCAATCTGAGAGTCAATTTCATTATATAATTCCAGGGTAATTTTTTTTCATATCTTTTCAATATTGTACATGTATTACCAACTATATCAAATGTAATAGTTAATCATTGGATCAATTACTTTCAGGGAGATCCCCTTAATACAGTAGGGTCCATATGTATCAGAAAGAAATGCAAAAGTTACAAATGACATTTATTTTGGGCAGTTAAATTCTGGACAATAGATCAACAGCTCAATAAATAAACACTTCTCAGAATTGCATAGAAATGCAAATATTAATTCAAGGAACGTCTTTAAAAAACCTTCATTTAATTTGAGCCTCAAAGACTTGTTGCATTCATTCTGGCGACTTAAAAAGCACAAACACAATGGTCCTGTGAGGCTGTTATAGTGTGGGTTAGGAATTGGCACCAAAGTGATGCCATGTGGTGGCTTATGTAGCAGTATCATTGAAAGTGAATTAATCCTACATTACACAAACAAAACCTGAAACATGAGGAAGGTTTAAGCAGTGACGTGCAGTGAGGTCAGTGAGTGGGTAGGCACTGAGTTCTGAAAGCCAGATTACGCTAAACCTATATATTGTTTAATCAAAAACATTAAACAACAAACGGGCACGCACAGCCGATTTCAAATAATTTACTCTCTTTTTTCGCTCTTTGTCTCTCTCGCACACGCACACACAGACCATACGTATGTGAAATTTGCCCTAGTCTACTGTAGTTTGGTCTAAATGATTAAGCATCGCATCCATCAACTAAACGGACTCGTCCCTTACACCAAGGGCCGAAAAAAACGTAGCGGAACGAGTCAAACCTTCGCCGATTCAAATACACATCTGTTTAGCTTCAAAATAAAAGACAGCACTCACTATTCTGTCAGACTACTGCATAACTGATGGCAACTCCATAAACTCTGTCTATGCGCAAACATTTTTTTTGCTTACCGTCCACAATCAATAGGCCGCAAAAAGGCATTGCTTATTTTGAAGTAACTTTCTAACTGCCACCTTTCTCATCAACACGTCTACACTTCTTTAAAGTAATCTGGATTACATATACATTTATTAAATAAAATATTTTATTTATTTTTTACTTTTTTGCTGGACCTGTCCTACCCTGCCTACGCAGACCATTTGCCATGTCTATGTGACAAAGCAAATGTGCCATGTCTATGTGAGAGTGAGAGATGAGGGCAACCTGACCTGATGATGTGGCAAAGTGAGTTAATCCTACATTACACAAAAAAATCTTGAACAATGAGAAAGTGTGCTTAGTTAAACTCTACCATTAATAGTGTCATTGTGACTGTATGTTTGTCCTGTCAATTACACTCTTTGTTGAATGATCCTTAAAGGCTGCTCAGTTTTTCTGGCACAGATGAGAGTTGGTAAATAAAAAATAGACGGCACATTATTCTGTTCATCAGTAGATCTTTATTGCTTACAAGCAATAAGCATTCACAGATACGGCTGACACAGATGTTTTGGGGGGAGCTGCTCTTCAGTTGAGAATTCTGCAACGCTGGAAGTGTCTGCTCCAACTTGTCAAATCTGCCGTTAATGAGCTTAAGGATCTTGTCGGATATCATCTCCCACATCGGCGGCGTATCGTCCAGAATAAATATTGGAAAGCAATATAGAATGGAAATTAAGTGTTAAATGCTCAAAAATGCCTGGGGGAGCAACCCCACACCGGCACCTATAATTTGTCCCCCAAATGTTGAAATGAAACCTAGCCTTTGCCCCTGTGTGTATGCAGGTTATGTACAATATATTCATAGATGTTGTTTTTAATTTTTGGATTAGGAAGAAGGCATGTGTGGCCCTTAGTGTGATTCTCATTTTGAAGAATTTGGTATAAGCCAAGGCCTTTCTTGGTTTTTCTTACCATTGTGGAATAAAAGTTACTCAAGCAGCCCACATGACGGATGTCCGGTTTGTTTTGCCAAAAAAACAGATCAGGAATATCAGGTTTTGTCCAGGAGGTCATGACTTTGTGTCACATCAGAAATGTATAAATATGAGGCGTGGCAGATCCCAACACCATCAGTCTCTCTGTTCACCTACCAGCAGAATTTCAACCACCATGCTCGGGCCCAGACTCAGCTCCGCACTGTGTGAGTACACAACTACTTCTTAAATAGAGTAAGGCTTTATTTACATCCAGGAATCTCTAAGTATATAAGTTTTCATCCGAACTTTATAGTACAACTCTTTGGTCTATAATTCAGTTATCAGTCTCTTGACTATCCTACTTATATAAGAAATATTTTTAATAAAGTGTATTTTATTGACTCTGCTTGGATACCACATCAATTTGCACTTGGATTAAGTTACAACACAAATATTTTGCAATCGTCATTTTAGTGTGTTTTTATTTGTAGTATACTCTGAGGTTCTTTTTTTATTTATGTCGATAAACATCTGACTGTGATGTTTGTCTTGCAGTGGTTGCAGCAGCATGTGTGTTTTTGACAGCAGGTAAATATCTGTGTGATAGTATGAGATATGATTATGCCTCTTGATTATAATGCATCATTTGAAATGTTCACAAATACTATAGTGAACTATATATTTTTTTTTTCATTGCAGGTTTTTCTGGGGCATCTTCGTCCATAGATACACCTGGTAAGGTTTAACTTTAGGTCGGACGACCAAAATAAACTCTTTCAAGATATTCTAAGGCAAAAATATATTTTCTTTTTATTTTGAACCTTACAATTGAGTTTAGGGATGCACCGATGGACTATTTTTTAGATCTGATCCAATTCCAATATCTGGGTTTTGGATATCGGCCTGAGCACCATACATAGGGCTCTGGCCCGCCCATATCAGAAAGAACGATTTGATTGGTAGCTCAGGATTGTATGACATATTAAATGAGCTTAAATGGAGAGTGTCCAGACCGACAGGCACAGCAAATTTAATTTTCCAGCGCCTAGCGGCAGGTCTGGATTTCCAGGCTAATTCTGTAGCTGATTGTCTGTAGAAATATGATGCTACATTCTTTAACTGATAATACATTTCATACATTGTGACAGTCTATTGTATGTTTGTCAATTGTTAATGAAATCTTAATAAACCACATCCACACTGATTAACTTTGTTAATATTATTATTTACCTTTTAATTATTATCATTCATATTTAATGTTCTTATTCATACGTGATTGCTTGTTCTTATTATTTCTCTCCATTCTTGATTTGACAGTTCGAAGTGTGACATGTGAGTGGGATGTGGCACACCTGAAATGTGGTAAGATCACGATTTCTTAAATTTTTTATAATTATAATAATTAACATTATGTATCATATATAAACAGTGTGTGTGTGAATATATATATATATATATATATATATATATATATATATATATATATATATATATATTCACACACACACACACACACACACACTGTTTATATATGATACATAATGTTAAAATATATATATATATATATATTATATATATATATATATATATATATATATCGCGAAGTCCATTAATTCCTGATAATGGACACCTCGAAGGGCAATATTCCGCTTTATAACATGGTCACTTACTAAAGAAAATAACAATTACAATAATTATTATATTTTAATGCTTTTTAGCGGAAAAATATAACGTTTTTAACAACTGTTTCCCTAGCGAAGCCTGAGATCTTGACCAATAACTGAAACTCATTGCAAACCCATAAGGTTCTTAAGTAATGAAAACGTAGTTCAGTACTCCTGTAAATAGGAACGACCAAGGATCCAACCTAGCAGTGAGAGGATAGTTAGCTTTTAGTTTATCATTGTGAAAGAGAAATATAGGGTTAAAAAAAACTTACTTTGTAAATATTACTGTGATGTATTTTACTGTGACATCACAGTAATATTTACAAGTACGGTTTTTTTACGGACATCTATGGAATGGACTCCAGCCAATCAGAATATTCACCAAGTCGATGGTCATGGCTCATTATAATATCTCAAACCTGCATTAACTACATTTCTATCAAACGTATTGTTTCAGATGAGGGAGAGGTCATAGACGTCATAAGTGCCGTGTTTGGCCGCAAAGACCGGACCACATGTTCTGCTGGAATATTTTCATCAATGATCCAAAACAACAACTGCTCAACTCCAGCTAACAAAGTGGCTAACATGTAACGTTCCCCAGTCTTTTTTAAATACTAAAAACACCCAGATTTAACATGCATTCAAGCTCACTAACATCCCTCTTTATCCACAGCTGTAACGGGAGAAACACCTGTTCCATCAAAGCGATCGACTCAGTGTTTGGAGACCCTGTGTCGGCACTTACAAGTACCTGGATGTGAAATACACATGTAAAGGTTTGTAGCTCTGCTTGTTTGTCTTATTCTATTGAAAATAATCTGTGGTCCAAATGTGCAAAAGGGAAGTTCAATGTTGTGTAAAATAGGTGTGCAGGAAAAGCAGTGATGCATATAATAATTTCTTTTCACAGTTTAATAACTCTGATGGTCTAATCAGTTATGGTATTTTGACAGATCGCAGTGTGACATGTGAGGGGAAGGTGGCACACCTGAATTGTGGTAGGATCACATTTTCTTATATATATATATTGTGTGTGTGTGTACACACACACACACACACACACACACACACACACACACACACACACACACACACACACACACACACACACACACACACAGTATGTACTGAACATGTTTTGGGACATCACTGATAAACAATCATTATAATTAGGTCTGTCAAAATTAACGCGTTAACGCAGGGTGATTAATTTCTGGAATTAATGTGTTCATTTTTGTAACGCAATTAACACATGTGCAGAATGATCCGCCCCGTGCATCCCACCGGCTCTGCACTACAGTCATTTTAACCTTGTGGCTGACCCAGGATCAGTAGCAGCACACTAGCCTGTGTTTTAAACTGCTAACGGCCACGTCTGTGTCGCGGCCGGCAGTTGATGTCGGAGAAACATTGTCCGCTCTGTTCAGAGCCCGCGAGGACACAAACGTCTGCAGTTTTCATACACACAAAACACCGCGGACTGCAATCAAGTTGTATTCAAGAATGCACAACCCATGGATTCACCAAATAAATGCCATTATTATAAAGCCTATACTTGCTCAAAGACATAGCAAAGACAGAACAATTGAATCATGGTGTGGTACGCATATGTTTTAGTTTGATTTTAATTTATTTTCAGTGTTAAAACCAAAAATTAATGTGCATATCCACCTTATGTCATTTATCTTTCCGTTCATACAACAATATACAGAGAAAAATTCAAATTTTTCGGGCATTTTTTAATGGTGATTAATCGTGATTAATCCACAGCACCCTGTGATTAATCTGATTAAAAATATGTAATCGTTTGACAGCCCTAGTTATAATATCTCAAACCTGTATTAACTAATTTCTCTCCTCTCTGCCTCTCCAATGTATTGTGTCAGATAGAAGGACAGGTTATTAACGTCCAAAGTGCCGTGTTTGGCCGCGCAGACCGAACCACATGTTCTGCTGGAAGACCTTGGTATAAGCTCCTAGACACTGATGCTCGGCTCCCACAAGCAAAGTGGCGAACATGTAAAGTTCCCAGTCTTTTTTAAATACTAAAAACAGATTAAACTTGCATTCAAGCCTCACTAACGTCATTCTTTATCCACAGCTGTGACGGGAGAACCTCCTGTGCCATCAAAGCGACCGACTCAGTGTTTGGAGACCCCTGTCATGGCACTTACAAGTACCTGGATGTGAAATACACGTGTGAAAGTAAGTAGCTCTGCTTGTTTTGTCTTGTTCTATTGATAATAATCTGTGGTCCAAACATTTGTCTCCACAGTTTAATAACACTGATTTCCAAAATGTCAATCAAGCTATTTTGACAGATCGCAGTGTGACATGTGAGGGGAAGGTGGCACACCTGAATTGTGGTAGGATCACATTTTTTTTTTATACACACACACAACACACACACACACCACACACACACACACACACCCACACACACACACACACACACACAACACCACACACACACACACACAAAACACACACACTTATATACTGTACATCTTTTGGGACATTCCCTGATTAACATAATTATATTTCCATTACATTTCAACATTCATTAAATATCTCAAACCTGTATTAACTACATTTCTCTCCTCTCTGCCTCTGTAACGTATTGTGTCAGATGGAGGACAGGTTATAAACGTCCTAACTGCCGTGTTTGGCCGCACAGACCGAACCACATGTTCTGCTGGAAGACCTTCACATCAACTCAGAAACACTGATTGCTCAGCTCCCACAAGCAAAGTGGCGAACATGTAAAGTTCCCCAGTCTTTTTTAAATACTAAAAACAGATTAAACATGCATTCAAGCCTCACTAACGTCATTCTTTATCCACAGCTGTGACGGGAGAACCTCCTGTGCCATCAAAGCGACCAACTCAGTGTTTGGAGACCCCTGTTATGGCACTTACAAGTACCTGGATGTGAAATACACATGTCAAGGTACCTAGATTAAAGGCCCTGTTTGTTTGTCTTGTTCTACTAAAAGTAATCTGTGGTTCAGATGTGAAAAAGTGGGCAGGAAAAGCAGTGATACCAAATATAGAAATTTGTCTTCCATTGGTGTTAATATACATCTGGATGTTCTAATCAGTTATGGTGTTTTGACAGATAGCAGTGTGACATGTGAGGGGAAGGTGGCACACCTGAGTTGTGGTAGGATCACATTTTCTTTTTCCTTATTTTTATATATATATATATATATTGTGAGTGTGTATATATTATTTTACATTTAGTTATATATTAACTAAATGTCTACTCCTCTCTGCCTCTCCAATGTATTGTGTCAGGTGAAGGACAGGTTATATCCGTCCAAAGTGCCGTGTTTGGCCGCGCAGACCGAACCACATGTTCTGCTGGAAGACCTTGGTATAAGCTCCTGACACTGATTGCTCAGCTCCCACAGCAAAGTGGCGTAACATGTAAAGTTCCCAGTCTTTTTTAAATACTAAAAACACCCAGATTGAACATGCATTTAAACCTCACTAACATCACTCTTTATCTACAGCTGTGACGGGAAAAAACACCTGTGACATCAAAGTAAGCGACTCAGAGTTTGGAGACCCCTGTCGGGGAACTTACAAGTACCTGAACGTGAAATACATATGCCACGCACTTTTAATCTAGGTATAAGGTGAGTCTGAGCTGTTTCACTCCGCTGTGGAAAAGCTAATGTGCACAGGAAGATGTAGCCATTATACAGAAACTAAGCAGTAATACAGAGATAATTAGTCTATAGCTATTCAAATCTTTATTATTAAACCATTTTATTATTATTCCTTTACTTTGGCTCACTGTAACCCTTTCAAATCTTCAACTATTTAAACCATTCATTCAACAAAATTTCAAGTTAATATCTCCTCATGATCCTGTACGTACTATGTTTGTCCCCTGAAAAAAATAATCCAGTGTAAATACACAGCCTTAACGGCATGTTGCCTGCTACAGTGGGCCCCTTTGTTTACATACCAGTTTACAGAGTCTAGGCTGTGTATAAACACTGGGTTTTTTTTTCAGCGCACACAAAGTGTGAATACTGATAGCTATTGTGAGGAGATGTACACCAATTTTGACAACAAGCATTCTCCAGAATACTGACTCCACTAATAAGTCAGGATAAGGAGATCACATTTGCTGCTGTTTTGTGCCATAATTGCTTAAATTATTGTCTAAAATTGTTATTTTGTCTGTTCTCTTGCAGGTCCATTTTTCCGGCTGTAATCACAATATAACTTCAATATGCATATATCCGCTCATATTAAGTGTAAATCATTAACAAGTAACGTGCTTGTAACGTTACTTTTCTCTTCTGTGTTTTTATTTCGGTAAGAACTCTGGGTCTGTTCAAATTGTATTCCAAATGAATGTTTTGTTTTGCATTCTGACTCCTGGTGTAAAGCAGTTTGAAATGCATCTGTATTTGAAAGGGAAAATAAACTTATTCTGCATTAAATCCTGCTTCACACCCCTTCTCTCACCATATAACAATTAAAGGTTGCCCCAGGTAACTTTGTGTCAGTCAGATAAGTGAAAATGATATAATATATAATATATTCTCATAACTGTATAACTAAACTTTACTCACATTAAAATTATTATCCTGGAACACTATTTGAAGTTAGAAAACTACCCAAAAAGATACTGTTTCACTGTTGTTTGTTAAAGCAGCAAGGCCCACAATCATATTCCAGTCTTACGGTTGGTTCCAGGTGCCTCAAAATCGGTTTGTTTTGATTTATGATAGTTTAATTCAACACTAAGAAATTACATGTAGAGTAAATTGCGTTGTAAAATAACTATCTTCTGAAAATATAAACGAATCCCCATATTTAAAATCAACAATTTCAATTAATATAGCCCTAGTCCAGTCGTACATGTTTGTCTGAAAAAAAAAATCCCATTTCAATTAGACAGCCTAAACATGCTTGTCTGTACATGTGTGGCTCTTTTTTAATACAACCAATTTATTGGATTCATAGCTTGTTTATAATCCCTGGAATTTTTTTTTCATGACCTCAAAGTGTTAATACTTTCTCATTGTATGGCACTGTACAAATTTTGACAAACAAATGTCCAGATAACTGAACTCACACATCAATTGAAGGGAATATACATTTCTCGTTGTGCAAAATTTGCTTACTTATTTTCTAAAGTCTTACATTTAGTCTTTCTCTTTTTTCATTTGCCACTTAATCACAATAACTTCAATTATTAATTAATGCCAGTATTAGTGTATCATTAAATACGTGCTTGTACTATTTTTCTCATACATTTGTGATTTGTTTGACTTCTTGGGATTCTGTTCAAATTGTACCAATGAATGTTTTGTTTTGCTTCTGACGATGTGGTGTCAATTGCCAGTTTGCAAATGCTCTGTATTGTGAAGGTAAAATAACTAAATTTGCATTGAATTCCAGCTTCATACACTTCTCGCCATAACAATGTAAGGGTGACCCCGGTACTTTGCTATCAGCTGAAATGAAAATATTGACATCTATAATAATTTTTGTAACACTAATAACAAAACTTACATTAAATTATAACCTGGAACCTAATTGAATTTAGAAATACTCCAAACTAATATGTTATGTATGGTTTAAAAAACAGAAGAGCCCGATTATCTTTTTTTTGTTGGTGTCCAGTGCCTCAGATAATGCGTTGTATTCGATAATCATGAGTTAATTCAACATCACTATGAATTACATTTAAGTAAATTGCGTTGAAAAAGTATTTCTCTGATAATGATAACGAATACCCCTATTGAAATGAGTGGTCTCCAAACAAGCCCTTAGCAAATGCCCTTATTACTAATCACCTTCAATTGTTTTAAATCTGTCTCATAATTGCACCTGTGCTTCTTTTATTAATCAAAAAATTGGTCAATATTTGTTTGATATTTCCTTGGATTAACTTGGATCCCTTGTCGTGTATTATTTTCGCAGTATGACATGACCATTAGTGATTGTTGTTACATTCTATATTGATGGTTTTAAACTTTGCATCTAAATGCAAGGTTCGCCCTCAATGGTTCATCGGGATAAATAAAGTTAAGTAATAGAAGGAAGCCACCAGTTAGAGTTGATTGATTGATTCAGTTTTATGTTCCATATAAAAAGATTAAAATTATACATAGAAAATTACATAAAAAAAAATATTTTGCAATGATTCAAAAATAAAAATAACAAAAATAAAAAAACATTTTAATATAAGTGCAAGGGAGTAGGAAAGATAAACCTATGGTTATTTAACCCTTTCCACTAAATAATTAATAATTTCACAAATTTATTAAGTAATTTATTTAATTATATATTAAAAAAAACATTAAACACTCAAAGGAAAGAAGTAATATAACGAAGATTTAATAAACATTTACAGAATAATCAGTCTTCTCGTTCTTATGTAACTTTTGTAACTACATTTCATGGCATCTGAGGTGCTTTAAACTTGTTATTATTATGTTGCTTTCATAGTGAATCTTTTTCACTAGAACTTGTAAGTTAAGTGTTGTGGTGATGTATTTTATTAGCTGTAGCTATAACCTGTTTTATAACAACAGTCTACAATAAAAGTGGACAGTTTGTTTTGTAGAAATCAACTCCAGAAACGTTGTGGGTGTTAAACAGAGAAATTATCTAATCCAAAACAATCTGAGAGTCAATTTCATTATATAATTCCAGGTAATTTTTATTCATATTTTTCAATATTGTACATGTATTACCAACTATATCAAATGTGATGGTTTAGCATTGGATCAGTTAAGGTTTCGGGAGATCCCCTTAATACAGTAGGGTCCATATGTATCAGAAAGAAATGCAAAAGTTTATGAAATTTATTTTGAGAAAAGGACAGTTCAGGGACAATAGTTCAGGCGCTCAATAAATGAACTATTCTCAGAATTGCATAGAAATGCAAGGCACGTCTTTAAAAAACCTTCAGTTCATTTTTTGTACTGGGTTTATTTTATGAGGCACAGCTTCACGAACCAGACATGGGATATTTTGGGGGCGCCTTTAGCTCAGTCGGTAAGGCGTCCCCCTCCCGGGCCGGGCCCAGCAGCAGACCCGGATTCTGCGGTCGTTCTCTGCATGTCACTCCCCTCTCTGCCCCATTTCACCTCTGTCTCTCTGCACTATCAAATAAAGCATAAAATGCCAAAAAATATCTTTGAAAAAAAAAAGACATATTTTTTCTGATTGGGGAGTGTTTCTATTCCTGACATTTACCTGACTGCAAAAACATGAGGCGTGTAGGAAATTAGAGGTGGATAATATTTTCTTGAATATTTCTGTTACCCGTAACGACTTGGGGGGTTCTCTCTGCATGACATTCCCTCTGTATCCCATTTCATTCTGTCTCTCTGCACTATAAATAAAGCAGCATTAAAAATGTCTAAAAATAATAATAAAAAAACAACAAAAAAACATTAATGTACTTTCACATCTCTTCCTGTTGCTTACGTGCAAAATAAGTGCAGAATATAAGAAATCGTTATGTAACTCATTAATCTTCCATCACATGCCTACGAAATTGTAAAAATGAATAGGCTACACTATATGAAATAAATCTAAATAAGTTGATTCACTTTAATTTTGCTTGCATATATTCTTGAAATCGAGCATAACATATAAACAAGGACAATGTTCCTGTGAGGCTGTGATAGTGTGTTGGGAATGGGCACCTCAGTGATGCCATGTGGTGGATTATTCAACCGTATCGTTGAAAGTGAGTTAATCCTACATTACACAAAACAAACTTGAAAATGAGAAAGCGTTCTAAAGTTCAAACTCTACCATTAATAGTGCCATTGTGCCTGTAGTTTGTCCTGTCAATCATACTGTCTCTCTCATGGTTCCTGGGCCAGTTAAATGATATATGCAGGGCAAGTTGATTGGCCAGTCACTTGTAAAATACAACATGGTTAACTGTACAACATTTGTAATATATCAACATTTCATCTCATAAACTAAAAGAAAAAAAACAAATCTAAAGGGAAATTCAATGCTGTACATATAGTAATCACCAAAATTCAGAAAAACTTTATATTTTTTGGCTGCTGGGCAAGTGAAAATACACAAGGGACCAGTTAAAGGCTAATCTACTGGCCAAGCAGGCCCTGTCTGTGGTTTATAAACTTCCTCATCCTTGACATTCACTGTCAGTTAATTTACTGTTTGCCAGCAGTCAGATGTTGTGTCTCTTGTTGTCAGGCGACTGTGAGGATTGATTGATTGATTGATTAAATTTTATTTCAGACATATCAAAAATAAATAAAAAAATAAAAGCATGAAAATACAATAAAAAAATATGTTCAAATGATTTCACAAATAAAAATAAACAAATAACATATTGAATTGATATGCCTGAAAAGGAGTAGGAAGAAGTATAAACTTATAGGATGACAAGTATTTCTTTTGGTTGATGCACTGGACAGAGTATAGATGAGGTTTTTGGTTTTGGACAATAGGAACATGTTTCTATTAATGTCAAGACCCTGGTCAATTGTCATGAATCTTCCATCACACTGAAAACACTTCTGTTCAGACAGCACCTTGGCCTAGGAAAATTGTAAAAAAATGAAAAGGCTACAGTATAGAAAAAAATATTATCAAAATAAGTTTATTTACTTTAGTTTTTCTTGCATACTCTTGAAATTGAGCAATACATATAAACAAGCAGTGACGTGCGGTCAGGGTAGGCAAGGTAGGCAGTGCCTACCCTGGCGCCGTGTGCAAAAAATAAAAAATAAAATAAAATAAAATATTTTATTTATTTAATAAACTTATATTTGTATTATTACTGTTAATTATTTCGATCTTTACATGTAATCCGCGATTACTTTAAAAAAGTGTAGACGTTTTGATTAGAAAGGTGGCAGTTAGTAAGTTACGCCAAAGAAATTTTGTGCTTTTGCTGTTTCCCATTCATTGTGTACGGCAAAGAATCAGTGCTTATGCGCCTATTCATTGTGGACGGCGCGTTTTCGCGCATGCGCACTTGATTCTGTATTACTTAACATGTACGCAAATAAGCGGAATTCTTAGTGCTTATTTTACGTAAATGGTATGCCACATAAGCCTTTACGTTACATATCATTCATGGACCAATTAAAATCGAGATATTACTAGACATTTACGCAGCTTAGGCCAACGTCATTACGTTGTTACCCCCGCGGATTTTTAAATCAACATTGCAGCTGCCGTGTCCGCAGATATTTCAGACTGGAGGAATTTTAACAAATTGGATTATAATTTAAAAAGGAACAGAATGAATAGCAAGAGAAAGGCCTGCGCCAGCCTTGGACGGTGTACAGCAGCAACAGGGACAAACAATGTTCGAGCATTTCAAACGGACAGGTAGCCTACATGGATGCAAGCTAGCTGTGCTGTCAGTCACGCCGACTGTCACTGGATTACTATCGTCTTGCTTATTTCTACAGCCAGGGAGTCAGATTGGTGAGTCAGAAACTTTTTGGGGGTTTATTTAATAATAAAGTTGGATGAATTGATACCGAGTGCAATCCATTCTGCATTTTATATTCAATTGAGCAGTTGTGTTTTCATTGTTACTGACGGACAAACCTAAGCTCTGCAATGTGGATAAATGGTTACATTCTGATGCTGGACAGGTCCATGGGACATATGTTACTGGTACTTTACCTATTAAGATAAAGTTTATGGAGTGGAGTTGCCATCAGTTATGCTGTAGTCCTACATAATGATGAATGCTGTCTTTTATTTTTAAGTTGAATAGTAGTACCGGTAGTTTGAATCGGCGAAGGCTTGACTTGTTGCCCTGTGTTTTTTCGGCCCTCGGTGTGAGGGACGGGTCCGTTAAGTCGATGGATGCGATGTTTAATCATTTAGACGAAACTACAGTAGGCTACGGGCAAACCTGAAGTCACCGTCGTGACATTTCATATACGTCCCGCGTGTGTGTGTGTGTGAGAGAGTGAGTGAGTGAGTGAGAAAGAAAGGGAGGAACTTATTTGAAATCGGCCGTGCGTGCCTGTTTGTTGTTTATTGTTTTTGATATAACAATATATAGGTTTAGAGAAATCTGGCTTTCAGAACTCAGTGCCTACCCACTCACTGACCTCACCGCACGTCACTGTAAACAAGGACAATGGTCCTGGGAGGCTGTGATAGTGTGGGTTAGGAATGGGCACCTCAGTGATGCCATGTGGTGGATTATTCAACCGTATCGTTGAAAGGGAGTTAATCCTACATTACACAAAAAAATTCTTGAAACATGAGAAAGTGTTCCAAGTCAAACACTACCAGTAATAGTGTCATTGTCTCTGTAGGTTTGTCCTGTCAATCAAACTGTCTCTCTGGAATGTTCTTACGGATGTACTTGGTCTTGTGGTTTGTAAAACTTCCTAATCCTTGACATTTACTTTAAGTTCATTTGCTGTTATCCAAGAGTCAGATGTTGTGTGTCTGTTGTCAGGCGAGTGTGAGGATGACAAGTATTTTTTTTGGTTTGTTTACTGGACGGAGAATATGAGGATTTTGGTTTTGGACATAGGAACGTGTTTCTCTCAACCCTAGTCAATTGTCATACTAGAATATTAACGCTCTAAAAGGAGGAATTGTGATTTAAATGTCTGATTTTGTATCTGAGGTGTACGGTTTAAGCAGTGACGTGCGGTGAGGTCAGTGAGTGGGTAGGCACTGAGTTCTGAAAAACAGATTGCTCTAAACCTATATTTTTTTTAATTTTTTTTTTTAAGATATTTTTTTGGCATTTTTATGCTTTATTGATAGTGTAGAGACAGAGGTGAAATGGGGCAGAGAGGGGAGTGACATGCAGAGATCGACCGCGGGCTGGAATCGAACCCGGGTCCGCTGCTGGCCGAGGCCCATGGGGGGACGCCCTACCAACTGAGCTAAGGGCGCCCCATAAACCTATATATTGTTCAAACAAAAACAATAAACAACAAACAGGCACGCACAGCCGATTTCAAATCATTTCTCTCTCTCTTTTTCTCTCTCTCTCTCTCTCTCTCTCTCTCTCCTCTCTTATTTTTCTGCTTGCCGTCCACAATGAATAGGCCGCAAAGGCACTGCTTATTTTGACGTAACTTACTAACTGCCACCTTACTCATCAAAACGTCTACACTTTTTTAAAGTAATCGCGGATTAACAGTAATAATACAAAAATAAGTTTATTAAATAAAATTATTTTATTTTATTTTATTTATTTTTGCTGGATCTGTCAGGGTAAGCACTGCCTGCCCTGCCTACCCAGACCGCACGTCACTGGGTTTAAACAAAGATGCCATGTGAGAGTGAGAGATGAGGACAACCTGACCTGATGATGTGGCAAAGTGAGTTAATCCTACATTACACAAAACAAACTTGAAAAATGAGAAAGCGTTCTTGGTTAAACTCTACCATTAATAGTGTCATTGTGACTGTATGTTTGTCCTGTCAATCACACTCTCTGTGGAATGATCCTTCAACGCTGCTCAGTTTGTCTAGTTCAGATGAGAGTTGGTTACTGAATACTAGATGGCACTTCACTAGCTGCTGCTAGCCTCCTCACCGCTAGCCTCGATAGCATAAGACACGTGTCAAACTCAAGGCCGAATCCGGACCCTTTCATTCTTTGATCCGGCCTGCATATCCATATAGGGACTCAAAAAATATATTTATTTTTCTTTTGAACAATCGAGGAAAATAAATATTGGAAAGCAATATAGAATGGAATTTGAGTGTTTGACACTCAAAACTGTCCAGGGGAGCACCCCCGTACCCATGTACGCAGGTTATGTACAATATATTCATAGATATGTTTTTTTTTTTTTTTTTTAAAGAAGTCAACTACATGTCTGGCCCTTTTAATGTGATTCTCATTTTGATGAGTTTGACACCCCTGCCATAAGCCGAGGCCGGTTGGGGCGACCCCTTCTTGGTTTTCTTACCCATCGAGGATGGGAAAAGTTACTCAAGCAGCCCACATGACGGACGTCCGGACGTCCGGTTTGTTTTGCCAAAAAAACAGATCAGGAATATCAGGTTTTGTCCAGGAGAGTCATGACTTTGTGTCACATCAGAAATGTATAAATATGAGGCGAGGCAGATCCCAACACCATCAGTCTCTCTGTTCACCTACCAGCAGAACTTCAACCACCATGCTCTGGCCCAGACTCAGCTCCGCACTGTGTGAGTACACAACTACTTCTTAAATAGAGTAAGGCTTTATTTACATCCAGGAATCTACGTTTTCATCCAAACTTTGTAGTAGTTTGGAATGAAAACTTAAGCTTTAGCTAAAACTTTTCAACTCTGTGGTCTATAATTCAGTTAATCAGTCTCATGACTATCCTACTTATATATGAAATATTTCTAATAAAGTGCATTTTATTGACTCTGCTTGGATACCACATCAATTTGCACTTGGATTAAGTTACAACACAAATATTTTGCAATCGTCATTTTAGTGTGTTTTTATTTGTAGTATACTCTGATTTTCTTTTTTTATTCATGTTGATAAAACTGTTTGTCTTGCAGTGGTTGCAGCAGCATGTGTGTTTTTGACAGCAGGTAAAGATCTGTGTGTGAGTGTATGAGATATGATAATGCCCCTGATTGTAATGCATCTTTTGAAATGTTCACAAATACTCTAGTCAAAACTATTCACATTAATCTAGAGATTGTGTTAATTGCAATTTAATTGTCTCAAACAAATATTGCATCAGAAACAATTGTTATACAGTATTTATCCATATCTTTGATCTTCATCAATATGTATTTTTGTTGCAGCCTAAAGAACAGGAGGGTGTTGCTTGTACTAACATGAAGGGAACTTATTTAGTTGGAGTGTGTGTTTCATCTCAATGAATTTTATTTGAAAAGGGATAAAAATATCTTTTAATATGACCAATGTTTCCATTTCACAGCCTGTCTTATCTTCTGTTGATTAATGTTAATGTTAATCGTAAAAATATTAATATAAACAAAAATCTTTTCATTACAGGTTTTTCTGGGGCATCTTCGTCCATAAAGAGACCTGGTATGGCAACATTTTCTGTCTATGATAAATGCTGCATTTAGGGTGGATGACCAAAATAAACTCCTTCAAGATATCCTAAGGCAAAAAACGATTTGGAACCTGACTCATGAGTTTAGGGATGCACCGATCCATCATTTTTAGTTCCGATCCGATATCTGGGTTTTGGACATCGGCCGACACTAAAATTATTATACATTTCTTTGTTGGTGGTGCTGTTATGTGTTATATTAGGAAGGAATTAATATTTAATGTTTTCATTATTTCTGTCCATAGTTGATTTGACAGTTCAAAGTGTGACATGTGAGTGGGATGAGGCACACCTGAAATGTGGTAAGATCACAATTTTTAAAAAAAATACATAATTATAATGATTAACATTGTGTGTGTGTGTGTATATATATATATATATATATATATATATATATATATATATATATATTATATATATTATATATATATATATATATATATTATATATTATATATATATATATATATATATATATCAAATGAAACCTCCTTAATGAGATAACCATTGTAGTTTAGCCAGTTTATTTTACTACTATCCTGCGGTGTCCGGAGGATAATGCACGGCAAGATAACTGTTGGACATAGTTTTATAGACAGACTAGATTTATTTTAGGTTTTATAAATCAGTTATCAACACTGTTAAATCTGTTTAATCAGGGGAGACACATTCATCTGTGGACATTATGTTTAACTGGAACTACTTAGGAGCTCCATAAGTGTCCATATATCAAAAGTTATTGGACACCTATGGAATGGACTCCTGCCAATCAGAATATTCACCAAGTCGATGGTCATGGCTCATTATAATATCTCAAACCTGCATTAACCCCTCTGGGGTCTACGGCCGTGTGCACGCGTATTTTGATTAATATCCCCCTGAGGATATAGCTGAAAAATAAAATGAAAACATCATCTCAAACTAGAGGTCCTCCTGTTTCCGGGGAATGTTCTTGTGATACTGTCAGTCCCTTAGAGGCTTAGAAAACACTGTGAGAAGCAAGACCCAGAAGCTCCCCAGCTACCACTAGGCTTGTAAATAGTGCATAGAGTAGTATGAAAGTAGTTTGTCATTATTGTTTTTATATTTACCTAATGGTTTGTTTGAAAAATGTTTTGTGATGCTTCCTCTTTTATTAGTATACATCCCATGAATCATCATATTTGGTTCAAAGTCTTCATTCAGTCTAATTTCCTAATGTTTTTTGAAAGTAGAGACAACATTTCTACCAAAAAGCGTCTGGACTAAATTTCATATTAGTCATGGTTTGTGCACTTCCCTACTGTGTTTTGGAACATTTCCACTGCATTTTTGAAGCTAAGGCTAAGGAGAAGCAATTTTAAGAGCCAAAACAATTCAACAGGATGACTAAAGGTTCTTCTTTCACACAAATTTCCAGGTTTTTCAAAAATCGCAATTCATTTTTCAGCATTTAAGCCAATTATTTATACACACAATGGTCTAGGACATAAGTAGACCTCAGAAAACAAAGGCCTAATCATGTGTTCTGAACATTTCCATATAAAACACTTTGGTATAATATATCTTCTTGCACATTTAAAATAGGTTTTTATAGAAGTATGTAAAATTGGAGAAAATGCCCTTAGACCTCAGAGGGCTAACTACATTTCTATCAAACGTATTGTTTCAGATGAAGGAGAGGTCATAGACATCCTAAGCGCCGTTTATGGCCGCAAAGACCGGACAACATGTGCTGCTGGAAAACCTTCATCAATGATCCAAAACAACAACTGCTCTACTCATGGTTGCAGAGTGGCTAACGTGTAACGTTCCCCAGTCTTTTTTAAATACTAAAACACCCAGATTTAAGCTGCATTTAAGCCTCAGTAACATCACTGTTTATCCACAGCTGTAACGGGAGAAACACCTGTTCCATCAAAGCAACTAACTCGGAGTTCGGAGACCCCTGTACCGGCACTTACAAGTACCTGGATGTGAAATACACATGCAAAGGTTTGTGTTTGTTGTGTAAAATAGGTGTGCAGGAAAAGCAGTGATGCATATATATATATATATTTTTTTATATTATATTATATATTATTTTATTTAAATGTTGTATTTTTATCCATGTTTTAAATTTGTTCCTTTTTTTTTGTTTTTGTATTTGTATTCTTTATTTGATTTTAACCCTGTGAAGCACCTGTGCCTGAAATGTGCTTTATAAATAAAATTGCCTTGCCTTGCCTTGCCTTGCCTATATAATAATTTCTCTCCACAGTTTAATAACTCTGGTGGTCTAATCAGTTATGGTATTTTGACAGATCGCAGTGTGACATGTGAGGGGAAGGTGGCACACCTGAGTTGTGGTAGGATCACATTTTGTAACACACCCAGCCACTTTTATTAGGTACACCAGTTCAATTGCTTGTGTACCGGTGAGTGTGTGTGTGTGTGTGTGTGTGTGTGTGTGTGTGTGTGTGTGTGTGTGTGTCTGTGTGTCTGTGTGTGTGTGTATTGAAGTGTGTGTGTATGTTCTGTACATGTTTTGGGACATCACCGATAAACAATCGTTATACTATCTCAAACCTGTATTAACTACATTTCTCTCCTCTCTGCCTCTGTAACTTATTGTGTCAGATGGAGGACAGGTTATAAACGTCCGAAGTGCCGTGTTTGGCCGCTCAGACCGAACCACATGTTCTGCTGGACAATCTGCATCAATGATCCAAAACACTAACTGCTCAGCTCCCACAAGCAAAGTGGCGAACATGTAAAGTTCCCCAGTCTTTTTTAAATACTAAAAAACGCCCCGATTTAACATGTAAACAAGCCTCACTAACGTCACTCTTTATCCACAGCTGTGATGGGAGAACCTCTTGTACCATCGAAGCGACCAACTCAGAGTTTGGAGACCCCTGTCCTGGCACCTACAAGTACCTGAAGGTGAAATACACGTGTGAAAGTAAGTAGCTCTACCTGGCCTGTTTGTCTTGTTCTATTGAAGATAATCTGTGGTCCAAATGTGCAAAAAGGAAGCTTCATGTTGTGTAAAATAGGTGGGCAGTTGTTTGTAATTGGGTGTGAGGGGTGTGATATGGGTGGGGTATGTTCGGGGGGGAAAAAAAGGGGAAAAAATGTATAATCCATTGTACTGCAGTTGCTTTGCTTTGTGATTTAATAAAAAAAACCTTTGGGAAAAAAAAAAAAATAGGTGGGCAGGAAAAGCAGTGATGCAAATATATAAAAATTGAGTCTCCATAGTTTATTAACTCTGATTTCCAAAATGTCAATCAAGGTATGTTGACAGATCGCAGTGTGGCATGTGAGGGGAAGGTGGCACGCCTGAATTGTGGTAGGATCACATTTTACTTTATTATATATATATATATATATATATATATATATATATATATATATATAATATATATTATATATATATATATATATATAATATATATATATATTATATATATATATAATATATATATATATATATACCGTAGGCCTACAGCTCCGGAAAAAATTAAGAGACCAGGCTGGATTTTTCTTCAATCCTCATTTCTACATTACTTATTGAAAATGCTCTTAATGACAAATTCCAAATGTATTGGAATTTGGTAGAAATGTTGTCAGTAGTTTATATTATAAAACCAAAATGTTCATTCTACTCAAACATGTGCCTATAAATAGTAAAACAAGAGACACAGAACATTTGGAATGGTCTCTTAATTTTTTCCAGAGCTGTATATATACACACACACACTATATACTGTACATCTTTTGGGACATTCCCTAATTAACATAATTATATTTTCTACATTTCTCTCCTCTCTGCCTCTCCAACTTATTGTTTCAGATGAAGGACAGGTTATAAACGTCCTAAGTGCCGTGTTTGGCCGCACAGACCGAACCACATGTTCTACTGGAATACCTCCATCTCAGCTCAGAAACACTGGCTGCGCAGATCCCACAAGCAAAGTGGCTCCAAGTAAAGTTCCCCAATCTTTTTTAATTACTAAAAACACAGAATTTGAATTTGAATTTTGAATTTTTTATTTTATTTCAGACATATCAAAAACAATACTAAACTAAATGAAAAGCATAAAAATACAATAAACAAAATTTATGTTTAAATGACTTCACAAAAAGAAAAAAGATTAAAACATGCATTCAAACCAGGGCTGTAACGAAACAAAAGCCTGACGATTCGATTTGTTTCATGATATTTGACCCGCAATTCAATACATACGATTATTGAACTTTGAAAGGAATTTAATCTAAAGACCTAATTCACTGGTGGGAATATGAAGGTGAATTGAACTCTGAGATCCTATGTAGTTTAAATGTGCAACCATTTTTGAAATTGGTTCCTCCTAGCCTGAGAATTTTTATTTGATTTGATTTGATTCAGTTTATTTCAGACATATCAACATACAAAACAAAATGAAAAGCATGGAAATACAATAAACAAAAATTATGTTTTCACAAAAAAAAAAAAGAAGAAAACAAATTATCTGTGTTGCTGAGATATGCCTGAAAAGGAGCAGGAAGAAGTATACACTTATTTAATCCTACCCCTTTTCCTTAGTAAAAAAATCTAAATATTTATTAAATAAATAAAATAAAATACAAATAATAATTATATTCGCTTCTCTTATCCATATATTCTCTGCACTATTGGCGATACTATATTTGCCATTTACATACAACTTAATATACTATAAATGTTTTATATTTTATATATTTATACAATGCATATATCTATATCTATATTTATATTTATAAACAATCAGGCTTTAAAAGGCTATATGTAGGCCTACACATATCGTTACAGCCCTAATACAAACCTCACTAACATCACTCTTTATCTACAGCTGTGACGGGAAAAACACCTGTGCCATCAAAGCGTCCACCTCGGTGTTTGGAGACCCCTGTTACGGCACTCCCAAATACCTGGATGTGGTTTACACCTGCCCCAGTGAGTAAAGGTGAGTCTGGGCTGTTTTACTCTGCTGAGGAAAAGCTAATGTGCACAGGAAGATGTAGCCCATTATACATTATAACTTTGCACTTTGTAGTATTTATTATTGTATTTATTGTTTTTTATCTTTTTTTTAAAGTATTTTAGCTATGAGGGAATGTGTGTTTGTTATGTCTGTCCATACGCTGTTTGTGACACTGTAATTTCCTGTAAAGGATTATTAAAGGATCTATCTATCTATCTATCTACAGTAACTAAGCAATACAGAGATAATTAGTGTATAGTTATTAAAACTTTTTTATTGTTATTCGTTTCTGTTGGCTCACTGTAACTCCTTAATCTTCAGCTATTTTAATCATTCTTTCATTAGAATGTACAAGTTAATATCTCCTCATGATCCTGTACGTACTATGTGTGTTATTCTGAGAAAAAATAATCCAGTGTTAATACACAGCCTAGGCTCTGTAAAAGGGCATGTTGCTAGATACGCTGGGCCCCTTTGTTGACATACCAGTTTACAGAGCCTAGGCTGTGTACAAACACTGGATTTCTTTTTTGCAGCGCACACAGTACGAATACCGATAGCTATTGTGAGGAGACGTACACTGCTTTTGACAACAAGCATTCTCCAGAATAACTACTAATAAGTCAGATAAGGAGATCACATTTGCTGCTGTTTTGTGCCATAAGTTGCTTAAATTATTTGTCTAAATTTTATATTTTGTCTGTTCTCTTGCAGGTCCATTTGCCGACTGGAATCACAATATTACTGCAATATGCATATATCCGCTCATATTAAGTATCAATCATTAAGAAGTAACTTATGGGATCAATAGCCAATTAAATTTAATGAGAAAGCTATGCAGTGTATTGAAGACAGATTGTCTAATTTTGTTTCTTTTTCTTGTGTCTTCACCCTTCTAAAAATGATGGCCAAAGTAATTTTTTTTTCAGTTTTTTCAGGAAACACATAAAACTTAACCAAAGATTGAATAAATTATATTTATTATTAATTTCACTCAAACAGGTTGTCAAAAGATGACTGTTGACATTTTAATAACAATTTCTGTCAATTATGTAACATATTAGGAATAAACCCTTTTAATTCATTTTTAACCTTTGTAAAATTGCCTAAGTAACATTACATTTTGACTTAATAATTATTGACAAAATAAAACGGCCTAAGTCACACTCTTGACATAGGGGTGCTATGGTATAGTGGCCTATGTCAATAGAATCACATGATCTGATTACGGATTTAGCAATTGTATCTGAGGTGGCCAGCATCACAGGGAGATGGTTTAAGAAAAAAAAATTGTGACAAAAAGCGACTTGGGCCATTATTTTAAGAGGGTGACGATGTGTTACTTTTTACTTCTGTGTGTTTTTATTTCCTTGTAATCACTTTGGGTCTATTAAAATTGTATTCCAATAAAATGTTGTTTTGCATTCTGACTCCTAATGTATAGCAGTTTGAAATGCATCTGGATTTTGTTGGAAAAATAAACCTTTACCGCATTAAATCCTGCTTCACACCCCTTCTCTGAAATATCACCACATAACAATTAAAGGTGCACTATGTAACTTTGGGTCTGTTAGATAAGTGAAAATGTTTATTCTCATAACTGTATAACTAAACTTTACTCACAAGAAATGTTTTAAAACACTGTTTGAAGTTAGAAAGCTTCCCGAAAAGATACTGTTTCACTGTTGATGTTTACAGCAGCAGCAATTAATGTATAAAAAAATAGAATGAGACCTCGATTTTCACATATTTTTTATTGAGGGTCACACCAGCAGCAGCACGACATCATTGATATTAACCACAAACAAATCATTTTAAAATAAATTAACAAAAAGAAAAAATAATTTCACATTGAGCGTAGTTCAGTGCTTGACATGAGAAATAAATATGATATTCATGGTAATTGTGACAGAAAAATAATAATATTCAAACATAAAAACAAACGGCCATTAAGATTATTCACCAACAACTGTGTTACTTTTAACCCTCCAGTTAAAGGAATACTTCACCCATACGGAACCGGAGTTCTATCATTATATGATGTCACAAAAATAAAATGTAGGGTTAGACAGTGAGACCATAAAACACTCTTTCTGCCTTTTTCTCAGGCTAGGATGAACCGATTTCAAAAATGTTTGCACATTTATCCTACATAGGATCTCAAAATTCAATACACCTTCATATTTCCACCGGTGAAGTAGGTCTTTAAGTAGTTCTTGTTGATGTGAATTGTCAGCTTGTTCATCAAAGTGTTAATGTATTCGTCCCTCATCCCACACACAAAAATATGATCCCTTCACACGACAACTACATTTCACTTGTCTACTCACAGACACAAACATTTTGTAAACACTCACATACACACGTTAGTTTCACCAATAAATAGCATCTCATAATTCTTTTTTTTTATAAGTTATTTTTCTCCCTGTATGTACAATTGTTTCCCTTTTTCAATAGGGGAGTCATTTATCGATTAATTGCAGCCTGAAAACTAGTCCCAGTTTTCGCCTATTTTGTATTAGAATTACATTTAGTGGTTTAACTAAAACATGAACAATTTGCCGAAAACTTTTCTTTGCTTAAACAAACTGAGCAGATTTAGAAATACATTCACTGTTGATCAATGATTTTTTTTTTTTTCAGAAGTTTGCCACTGATTTTAATGCAATTCTCACACAAGAGAGGCACAAACTGGGGCTACTTAAAAGAGTCAAGTCTGCACATTTTGTATAAACTCAACACATAATGTATGTAGTAATGACTAAACCCTTATTCTGACAACACATCTAGTTATTGTGTGAAATGCCCAACTACAGATGAACAGGGAAAGGAATGTAAAGGGTCGGAGTGGAAGCATTTCAATAAGACAAGCATTTGAGGGACAGAAAGGAGGAAGGATGGAATGACTGGTTTGTGTGTGTGTGTGTGTGTTTGTATGTATGTTACAGTGTGTGTGTGTGTAATGTTTCTTCGTGTTGTGTGTGTGTGTGCTATGTATTGATGTCTCTGTGTGTTTGAACTGATGTTACTGTGTGTGCGTGTGTGTTTATATCTCTGTGTTTGTATGTATGTTACTGTGTTTGCATGTTTACGTCTGTGTGCGCGTGTGTGTTAATATCTCTTTGTGTTTGTGTGTATGTGCGTTACAGTGTGTGTGTGTGTGTGTGTGTGTGTGTTAATGTCTATTGTGTGTTTGTATGTATGTTACAGTGTGTGTGTGTGCATGTTAATGTCTCTCTGTCTGTCTGTGTGTGTGTGTGTGTGTTGTGTGTGTGTGTGTGTGTGTGTGTGTGTGTGTGTGTGTGTGTGTGTGTGTTAATGTCTGTGTGTGTGTGTGTGTTAATGTCATGTGTTACTCTGTTAGGGGCACAGAGATGGCGGGGCCCTTGGGGTCATCGAAGCGGTCCATGGTGCGGAGCTGCATGATCATGTGCAGCCCGTAGGTGAGCACTAGGACCATGAGGAGACTCGTCATCAGACCCATCCAGATCCCGGGGGTGAAGAAACCCGCGCAGTCGCTGGCGTACGCAAACTCACTGCCGCCCAAGTTGAAGCCCTGGATCTGTGGAAAGGTTGTTAGGACATCCTGTTAAACCTGCAGTGTGGTAGAATTTTGGTTTTATTTCCTAGCAGATTTTGTAGAAAGTAATTATATATCCATAAGTACATTTAATTTAGTGCTATAGCTGAACATTTATTAAAAAAAAAAAACAAAAAAAAAAAAAAATCACTTAGAAGGGTCTCAGTCCATATTTCTTCATATCTTGGACCAAGGCCTAGTGCCGCCATCTTGAAAGTGTCATAGTTGGAATGTCATCAGGTGCATTGTTTAAATGTAGAATTGTTCTTGTCCTTGAAGGCCACTGTAGCTTCGTATTATTCTAAAGGTTGGGGTTACCCACGGGAGCGTTGCATTCTAGAACTTTGTAGAACTTTCTTGATGATTGTCATATTACACACTCACCTTTAAAGGCTTGGTGTGTTAGGCAGAAAATGACACGTCAACGTAACGATTAAATCTATTAAAAAGCGATTCTAGAGAATGCTTGTCAAAATCAATTAATATTTCCTCACGATCCGCTACCTGTCCGTATTGTGTGTGCCTTGGAAAACAAATCCAGTGTTAATACACAGCCTAGGCTCTGTTTTTGTTTGTTCCGTATTGAAATGTTTGTGTCCTATCTGTACTAAATTAACATTTGGAAGTTGATCTGACTGGTGTGCAGTTGTGATATGCTAAAAACTCAATAAAAATTAAAGTAAAAAAAGAAAAATACCCTTTAAAAAAAAAAATAATACTTAAAAACTAAACAACTAAAAAAACTAAAATACCTTAAAAAAATTATATAAAAATAATCCCTCAAATCATAATTTGGAAAAACTGAAATGCCTCTAACGGTAACTGTTTCTGATGATACCTACGTCTCATTTCTTCAAAATGTTTAAAAAAAAAAAAAAAATCCCTCTACCTGAAGTCTTCAAAGTTGACCTCCACTGGTTGCTGGGTCTTTGCTGGTGCGTGGGACGAGTAGCGGCCACCTGAAGCTGGTGACGACTCACAGCGGTAGGAATACTCTGCCGGGGCGTAGATGTTACGGCTGCCGTTGAACGTGGCTTTGGTCCCGTCGTACTCCAACTCTACAGCGTCAGAGTGAACCAGCGCCGAGCGAAACCTTGTAGTGACGATTACTCATGGCAAGCTGAACAGACAGACAGAAAGAGACAACAGCAGAAGAGACGGACAGGCAGACAGACAGACAGAAGGCAGAAGACAGACAGACAGACAGACAGAAGACAGACAGACAGACAGACAGACAGACAGAAGACAGACAGACAGACAGACAGACAGACAGACATGCAGACAGACAGACAGACAGACAGACAGACGGACAGAACACATGAAGATTAACAGATTCTTGCAGTGACAGACAGAAAAGACTTTTAAGAGACAGAAGACAACAACAAAAAATTAACAGTTACAGATTTATTATGTTTTATCAGACCAAGTAAGGAGCAAGACTGGTACAATTAAAGTATAACAGATAAAATACATACATGACACAACAACTATTATTTATTATATTTTTATAACTCACAGACAAATCACACACACAATACACAAATTACTACATTTAGCATCAAAAATATTGCTTTGTTTGTCTCTGAGGGTGACGAGAAAGCAAGGCTTATCGAGTCCACTGCCACCATTATGCTCCTACATACAATATATTAATCAATTAAACAGATTTTGAAAGGTCACAGAAAAGATGGGATGCTTATCTTCATACATTAGCATAACTGAATATTATTAAATTAATTCAAAACAGAATTAAATTATATGTATGGTGTGAGGTGTGTGTGTGTGTGTGTGTGTGTGTGGTGTGTGTGTTACATATGTTGTGTAGTGTAAACTACATCAGTTTGAAGGAGCGGTGGCCGAGGATATTCTCATAGTTGATGACCAACCTTAAAAATAAAGAAAGATAATAAATTTTGTTTGTTTTTTATCTATACGGAGCAACACACATCGACACAAAAAACTGTCTAATGACAGTGAATGAAATATGAAATACGTCATACAATACAAGATCATAAAGCTTTTACTACACAAATAAAAATTACTTGTTACACACTTTCTTCAATCATAACGTGTGTTGTTATTACAGGAGTTTGTGCTCCTTAGGATAAAACATTTTCTACATAGACTTAATTGTTTATTACATGCTGAGAATTTCGTGACTAAGAGATTGGCTTTATGAAACGCGCACATATGTAAGTGATCACTGTATGAATAAAGAGCGATTTAACACTTATATTAATATAAATAAACCGCTTACTTCACCTTTAAACTTGTGTTATTATTACAGGAGTGTGAGCTACCTGGCTTTGCTTTTGTCGCAGGTTGAGCCGTGGAGTTTTGGGCTGACTCCCTCGCCGAAGGTCATGGGAGTGAGGTCATGACTCTCCCAGCGCCCGCTACGGAGGATTCCAACCGACAACTCTGAAGCCCATAGGAGGATGCAGCTCTCCTCCTTTTCCTAGAGGCAGAAAAAGAAGAAGGACATTTATTTATTTTTTAAGATTATTTTTTGGGCATTTTCAAGCTTTATTGGATAGTACAGAGTTGAAATAGGGAGACAGAGAGAGAGAGAGGGGGGGATGACCTGCAGTAAAGGTCCACAGGTCGATTTGAACCTGCGACCACTGCAACAAAGGCCAGAGCCAATATGGTACTCGCTCTATCCACTACACCACCGAAGCCCCAGGAGAAGACTTTTCGTATTAAAGGTACAGTGTGTAATATTTCAGAATATTTATTAAATTTAAGTGTTATATTTCTTCCTAGAACACCTTTTCAGACATATCAATTGAATATGAAATTTTTTTTTGGTGAAATAATTTGAACATCGTTTTTGTTTATTGTATTTTCATGCTTTTCATTTTGTTTTGTATTTTTGCTATACGTTTTAACCATACAGACCCAGGCAATTTCAAAATGCTTTACAGAGAGGGGCATAAGCATTTTACTTAATCCACAGCGCTAATCTGGCTTCCTTGCTTAGCGCTTGCCTCTCTGTATCTGACTCTTTTTTCCACAGTAACATGCCAGTTATAACAGCATTATATCGACATCTGCAATTAGGTGATGGCAAGAAAAATAAAATAAAAACAAAAAAGGAAAAAGAACAAACTGCCTGGAAGTACCTTCTTATATCCTGAGGTTGTAGTTAGTTATAAGTTACTGTTCCAGTCCAATGTCTTCATTTTGAGTCCTGTAAAGTGGGCATAAGCATTTTACCTTAAACTCCACAGGCGCGTAGATCCCGGCCCTCTCCTTAGCCTTGCGCTGCCTCTCTCGTTCTCTCTCTTTCTCCTTGTATCCGCCTCTGGCCTGAAGCAGAGAGCGACCGCCACCCAGACCGGCTTCCATAGAGAGAGAGGCTGCCTCCTGGGAAGAGAGGAAGACAATGTTAACTAGACTGCTACACAACAGACTTTTATTTATTTTTTATTTTATTTATTTTATTTTATTTTATTTTATTTTATTTTATTTATTTATTATTATTATTATTATTATTATTTTTTTTTTTTTTTTTTTTTTTTTTTAGACAGAAACATTTGCACATTACATGAGCACATAACAGTTGTTGCCCTGATGTTTATTTTAATTTTAAACATAACAACAGACATTTAAAGGACACTATTATGTTAAATGCGCTTTTAAATGTTTTTTTTTATCATCATTAATATTGGTCCCTGGTGTGACTAGAGACTAGAAACTGAGCATTTCAAACAGAGGCTGAAAAGAGACATTTAGAAACAGCACTGAGAAATATAGAGTAATTGGTTAATGACACTGCACCATGAAACCAGATCAAGTGCACATAATACCCGTCGACATTGAATAAACACTACATTTATTATAAAGGGCAGTGTGTAAT
>CM047511.1:31041770-31044842 GCA_026122265.1 Ammodytes dubius | reverse complement strand
CTTTACAAAAAATAAAAAAATAACACTACTACAAAATTATAGTAACAACTACATAGTTATGCATTACCTTCAAACCCACCAAAGGTTTTGATTGGAAAGTCTGACTTTCCTTGTGGGAGATAGCAACCCTAGCCCAACCCTAATCCTACAGAAAATTAATGACATTCAATGTAAATCGCCCAAAAATCGACTGGCTTGCTGTGAAAAGCACCCCCTCTCAAAATGGATTTCTCTTCGTCCGAGAATCAAATCCTTTGGTGGGTATATGTGCATGACAGATGTTAATAAGTGGAGTAAGTTTCATGAGCGTCAGACTTTCTTTGTGGGAGATAGCAACCCTAGCCCAACCCTAACCCTGCAGAAAATGAATGGAATTTGTGGGGGGAAAGTTGCAGCCTGAATAAACACACTGTCCATGCATACAGCCCCCTGCGGATTCTCCAGTCAGCCTGCCCCTCCCATGTTTACAATATCAATGTATGTAAATGTAACTGTCTGCCTCTCAGCCTGTCTCTCCTCCTCTACTGTTGTAAAACCTCTGTGATGTAATTTAGACGTCTCCCCCCCCCTGTGGAGCAGAAGTGCTTTAAATATGTGATGATTTTAAGAAACTCGTGCGACAGGCTGCTAATGAGGAGAGGCTGTCTTTGAAACACAGAGGAGCGCTGCACAACACTGCATAGTGGGCTCTACATTAACACTCCAAATGCGGGTAAATGTAGACTTAGGCAAGTAAGTTATTGAGTCCACCCTTCACTTTGGCTGGTGAAAGATATGTGTCCTCGGGATCTGTGCTCGTGCAGCGATTCTAGGTATAAAAACTTCACCAACGGTAATTCCCGGAAGGAGACGGCACATTAAGTTAGCGCGTGAACAGAACATTTTCTGTCCGCCCCAAAATGGACTGGCTTGCTGTGAGAAGCACCCCCTCTCAAAATGTATTTCTCTTCATCCGAGAATCAAATCCTTTGGTGGGTACATTTGCATGACAGTCAGACTTTCCTTGTGGGGATAGCAACCCTAGCCCAACCCTAACCCTACAGAAAATGAATGACATTCAATGTAAATCGCCCAAAACACACACACACACACACACACACACACACACACACACACACACACACACACACACACACACACACACGTATGATAAATGTCTCCTCACCGGCGCTCTTGTCGAGGAAGTAAGCCAGCAGACACCTCATGACGGCCTGGTGACAGATCACCAACACGTTCTCCTGTCGCTCCAGCTCCATGATCACCGGCTCCAAGCGCTGCACCAGGTCCTCGTAAGACTGACACACAGGGACAGGAGGGTATGAATGAATGAATGAATGAATGAATGAATGAATGAATGAATGAATGAATGAGTCAGTCAACCCTTATTGTCCTCGTAAGACTGACACACAGGGACAGGAGGGTATGAATGAATGAATGAATGAATGAATGAATGAATGAATGAATGAATGAATGAATGAGTCAGTCAACCCTTATTGTCCTCGTAAGACTGACACACAGGGACAGGAGTGTAACAAACTAATTCAAAAAAAAATGTCAGCTATTATGCACTAAATTAAACGTACTTATGGATATTATAATTACTTTCTACAAAATCTGCTAGGAAATAAAACCCAAAATTCTACACACTGCAGGTTTAAGACAGAAATGTAATGAACTATTTGAATAATTGCGTCATGGTTTAAAGCATCAGGTAAAAAATCGTTTTTTCAAGCGCTGGTCAGTTTTGAGTCTATTTGGCTTCCATACCATTTCTGGACCAGCAAGTTGAAAAAACTGTGACAGACTTGTGAGTAACATAAAACAATGATAACATTTTTAAACCTTATCATATTATTATATCTTATATTATATATTTTGGGGCGACTGTGGCTCAGGTGGTAGAGCGGGTCGGCCGATGATCAAAGGGTTGGAGGTTCGATCCCCGCCCTGCCACCTGTGTCATGGTTGCTGTGTCCTTGGGCAAGACACTTCACCCACCTTGCCTCGTGTGAATGTCGATAGTTAGCCTGCTGCTATCGGTGTATGAATGTGTGTGTGAATGATAACGTGGGAAAGGAAAACAGGTCTCCCTTGCAAAAGAGTCTTCGGTCTCAATGGGATATACCTGTAGAAATAAAGGTATAATATCTCTCTGTCTCACCTCTCCTTTGGGGTAGCGGTACCGATACTTGTCTTGGTCCCTCAGAGCAAACTCTTCTGGGTAATGCTCCTGAATCTCCTCGTATGTCATGTCCTCACACACACCCTGAAGGCAGAACACACACACACACACACACACACGCACACGCGCACGCGCACGCACACGCACACACACACACACAAGAGGATTTACCGAGCGCCAAAGGAAAATCACCAGCGCCAAAATTATACAATTTGAGAATAAATATAGCCATTTAAAACATTTCATCAACATTTGCATGACTGATGTTAATAAGTAAGTTTCATGAGTGTCAGACTCTCCATGTGGGAGTTCCATTCATTTTCTGCAGGGTTAGGGTTGGGCTAGGGTTGCTATCTCCCACAGGGAAAGTCTGACTCCCCTGAAACTTACTCCACTTACTAACATCACAGACACTCACTGCATCTATCTCGTTGAGGGCCTTCCACTGCTCGTAGGGCCGGCCCAGAGCCTCCGCGGTCTGGATGGTTCTCTTCATGTGACTCGTCCAGACCTTCAGATCACTGATGTGCTGACCACGCAGGTACCCCCCCAGAGCACTGGCAAACTGAGACAGGGAGGGAGATGAGTTTATTAATAAAGCACATCCCAGGTTTATTTATTTACTTCATTATTCATTTATTTATATTGTTTACATTTATTAAAAAAAAAAAAAAAAAAAAAAAATTGTAGGATGATGTAAATATAAAAATAACTCATCAGAATAATATATGATCCTACAATAAAGTATAAAAAAATAAAATAAAAAAATAAAAAATAAAAAAAATAAAGCACATTCCACACATATAAAATACTTTAAAATAAAATAAACAATTAAAAGTAATATAAAAATATGGTGCACGTTGAGAGGAAACTTAGAGGCAAAATCAAAT
>CM047511.1:31029270-31034270 GCA_026122265.1 Ammodytes dubius | reverse complement strand
CTTTCTTTCTTTCTTTCTTTCTTTTCTTTTATTTCAGACATATCAAAAACAATACAAAACTAAATGAAAAGCATAAAAATATAATAAACAAAATATATGTTTAAATGAATCGAGATATACAATAATATACCAAACTCTCATAATGCCTCTCGAAACAATCCAATATGCACTAGGTATATTGCTTTTACAAAATGTTTGTGGGTGACATTTAAAGGGGTAGGATTAAATAAGTGTATACTTCTTCCTGCTCCTTTTCAGGCATATCACATCAATACAGATAATTTGTTTTCTTTTTTTTCTTTTTGTGAAGTCATTTAAACATACATTTTGTTTATTGTATTTTTATGCTTTTCATCTAGTTTTGTATTGTTTTTGATATGTCTGAAATAAAATAAAACATTCAAATTCAAATTCAAAGGGTTTAAAATCTCACTTTTTTTTTGCATTGGCCTTTAGCACAAGTTCAGCTTTTGGGTCATTTCTGTCTTTTATATGCTGCTAATTTTTTATTCTTTAGACGCATTTACTAGTATTTTACTATGCTTTTTATTTTCTATGCACATTGTAAAAGCACTTTGTGACCCTGTCTGTGAAAAGCACTATATACATAAATTTTACTTACTTACTTACTTACTAACTAACTTACTATTTATGATTTTTTTAAAGGGTGCACCAGGGGTTAATTTGTAAGGCCTCTCTCTCTCTCTCTCTCTCTCTCTCTCTCTCTCTCTCTCTCTCTCTCTCTCTCTCTCTCTTTTTCTCTCTCTTTTTCTCTCTCTTACGAACTCCCTAACCCTCCTGCTTTTAACACACATGTTTGAACTTGTCGAATTGAAGTTTTTTATTATATAACTTTGGTTCTGCTACTCACAGCCTCTGCGCTGGCTCAGTCGGCCTTTCATCCATGGCACCCACGTCTTTTCCAGAGGATTTTGAGTCAGTTTTCTCTGTTTATCGGACATGCCAGGCTAGTGTGTGTGTGTGTGTGTGTGTGTGTGTGTACAGTCCTGTGTGTGTGTGTGTGCGTGTACTGTCCTGTCTGTGTGTGTGTGTGTGTGTGAGAGAGAGAGTGTGTGTGTGTGGATAAAGAGGAGCTCTCTTCAGGTAAGTGAACTGATTTTGAACTTCCAAACAGCATGTCAAGAAGGGAGGAGATTTGAGCAGGTTTTGTAATTCCTGCTTGGCTGTATCGGCTCTTCTGATTGGTCGTTCACCTTTTAACTAGACCAACAGTAGAAGCTTTAAGCCAATCACAGCGAGGGAATTTTCTAAACTTTGCCCCCGTCACAAGCATACAGGAAGTGGTGTAGGTAACGTGACAACCATGTGTGTGTGTGTGTGTGTTTAGTGAGTGAGTGAGTGAGTGTGTGTGTGTGTGTGTGTAGAAGAGGCAGACTGGCCCTTGTCCTAAATCACAATCTTTCTTTTAACTATTCTACATACTACAGCTGATCAGTGATCATAAACATTATGTAGTATGCATGCAGTAGGCTACTACATACCCATAATCCAGTGCGCACCTGAAGTTACGTGACATCGACGGAGCCTCCATATGAAAACAAACGGGGATGAGACGGATATAAAAGCAAGAGGCAAGATCAAGGCGCCATGTTATGATGAAATAAATAAGTAAAAGCAGGGTTCAACATAACTTTTTTTTCCTACTGGCCCGCCGGGCCAGTGGATCCGAGTTTTACTGGCCCCTTGTATATTTTCACTGGCCCTGCACACACTTTTTTTTTATTCATAATTTAGTGTCAATAATTATAATACCTGTATTAGAAAAATAAAGAAAAATAACCAGATCTAAAGGGAATATCTATACTGTAACAGTATAGATATTCCCTTTAGATTTGGTTATTTTTCTTTTAGTTAATTATATGAAATGTTGATATTGCTCATACACATAATATAAAACCAGGCAAACATATTGAATTAGAAGCCTACAACTGAAAGTATGTTGAAAGAGTGGGCCAGTATTTTAAAGTCCAGTAGTTTGATGGTTGTTTTTATTCTTGAATTTGGGAGGTTTAATGAATAGTTCACCTGCAGAAGTCATGTTCAAACATTAAAAAAAAATAAGAGATGAATGTCTGATCATTCTTTGTGGTGTGGTAGGCTGTTTTTATTACTTTCTCTATATGCATTAGGGATGTGAATGTGTCGACCGAATGACCGGTTTTCCACTTGCGCTCAAGTTGACTTTAAAAATAGAATAGAAATCCGAAAAATCAGTGGGTTATGCCGTTTTTTTAATGGGAGATTTCACCGTGTATGCGAGCGCGCTGCAGGAGTGTCACTTCTCCATGAAGTGTCAGCTTCACATAAGAGTCCGGTGTGGGACCATTTTTTCAAACTATTGATAAAAAACAATGCAGTGCAAAATATGCAGCATAAGTTAAACGCTCGTCTAAGACTATGACGTTAAATCACTAGAAACACACAATGCCTTCGTCCGATCACAGCAGCGTTTCACCGTGTGATCTCGCCAGCGAGTGAGTGAGCCGCCGCGCAGAAGAAACTGTGGTTTGTGGCTAAAATAATAAACCGGGGATATTCTCCCCGTTAGCGATTTCAATGGGAAAGACTTCCGCGATCTGATTTGAATGTCTCGAGCCTGAAAACACAGTGCCAAACTGCGCGACTATAGGAACTGTACAGTGAGCGGAGTCCCTCCGTTCGTTTCTGTCTACAACCGACACAATCACCGGAGACGCATTCACAGCGTTTAATAATTTTCTTTATGACGCATTTACTGTTTGATAATGCTTTTTAATTTACAGTGCAATGTAAAGGAACTTGTGACCCTAGTCTGTTGAAGCACTTAACATAAATTTTTACTTAAAATTATAACAACTATAGTTTATGATTTTTTAAGGTGCACCGGGGTAATTTGTAAGGCCTCTCTCCTGTCGTCTAGCTTCTCAATCCTCCCGCTCTCATCGTCTCCTGTCCTCTTTTCTTCTAATTTTCTCTTCTTATCGATATCCCTAACCTCCTGCTTTTAAACACATGTTTGAACTGTCAATTGAGTTTTTTATTATCTAACTTTGGTTGGCTGTATCACATGAACCATGATGGCTACAATCAGGATCTATCATCCATGGCACCGTCTTTTCCAGGATTTGAGTACAGTTTTCTTGTTTATCGACATGCCGGCTAGTGTGTGTTGTGTGGTTGTGTGGCTTACGGCCATGTGTGTGTGTGATCGGAATGTACTGTCCTGTTGTGTTGTGTTCTGTCTTAGAATGTAGAGTGTGTGTGTGTGATAAAAAAAAGGAGCATCTTAGGTAAGTGAATGATTTTGAATTCCAAACACCATGTCAAGATGGGTAGGAGATTTGAGAGTTTAGTAAATCTTGCTGGCTGTATCGGGACTTTGATTGTCGCTCCTTTTGACTAGCCACAGTAGGAATTTAAGCCAATACGTGGGAATTTCTAAACTTTGCCGCGTCAACATTACAGGAATGTGTAAAAAGGGTAACGTGGAGAATGAAACATAGCTGGTGGGTGTGTGGAATGTAGGAGTTGGTTTGGTTTATGTACGGGTGAAGTGAGTGAGGTGTATAGCTGAATATGAGTTGAGCTGGCTGAAAAGGTGTGTCTAAGTATGAGATAGACTTGTTGGTCATTGTGATACTGTGGTGTTTAGAAGAGACAGATTGGCCTTGTCCTAAAGTACAATACTTTCTTTTAAGCTTTTACATTACTAAGCTTATAACATAGTAGTATGCATCAGTAGGCTATACATACAAAAGAGTGATAAGACAGTGCTGCACCTGTAAGTGACGTGACATCGACGGAGCCTCATATGAAAACAACGGGGAAAGATGGATATACTAAACCCAGAGCAAGATCAAGGGTATGTAGATGAAATTAGATAGTAAAAGCATGTCCAAGTGTATGCCTACTGCATCCTAACTAGATACTTTTAAATCATAGGCATATGTAAATAGAAAAACAGAAGTGGGTTATTTTGTTATGACACATTCTAAGATTACTGATAAATTTTTTTTAATTCTTCGGACAAATGTAAGCTATTAACATAATTCATTGCATGTTCATACCATATTACTTGTGTGATATCGCTTAATAAGTAGGAGAAAGCCAAAGGAATTGTTTAATACAACAGAGTTAATATAAGGAGCTAGGAGCGCTCTCTCTGCTATATGTGTGTGTGCTCAATCTGATTGATTGCTTAGTTGAGGAAGGCAGCAAGAGTGATCTGTAAGATCATTCAATGCACACTAGGAGACTCGGAGATGGTCCTATGTGGGGTGGGGGTGGGGGGGGGTCAATTTTAGGAGTCGTTGGTTTGGTGTACTTACCTAGGGGAAAAGGGATTTAAAGGCTAACATGTAATTTATTGCTAAAAGGATTCTTAAGTTACTGAATCAGACTTTCTGGCCCCAATGGATATCACCTCAGCGGTTGATTAAACTACAGATGCCTCTGGACAGTGTAGGTCAGAGCTAGTTAGGGTCCAACATCAGCGAGCGTAGGCTGCCATTCCGCGCCATTGGCCCCTCAGACCACCACTCAACATACACATTCACACGAGGCAAGGTGGGTGAAGTGTCTTGCCCAGGGACACAACGACCATAACACAAGTGGCCGGGCGGGGATCGAACCACCAACCCTAGGATCATTGGCCAACCGCTTAACCACCTGAGCCACTGTCGCCCCATAGAGATCTGATAGTCTGTTAGTCCCGTTAGTGTGTAACCCGGTGGGGCATGTTTACTAAACACAATGACTGTGTTTACATGCACACTAGGCCATTTAAAGCTACAGTGTGTAACTTCTGTCCCCCCCCCCCATGAGGAATTCTGAGTAATTACAACAACACTGTCGGTTTTATCTAAATGAGGTAAAGCCTTCAGTGATCGCACATGGATTTTATACCTTCTGCTGTACTACGTCCAGGTTTTTTTCTAGCAGTAGAATCAACAACTGAAACATTTTTTGGGCTCTTCTTGGGGATTTTTCTGAGCTCCTGC
>CM047511.1:31019270-31024270 GCA_026122265.1 Ammodytes dubius | reverse complement strand
GTAGGGCTGTACAGTCAGCATTAGGAGCAGAGAGACAGAGAATTTAGGATTCATTTCACAAGGCAAAGTGTTGAAGTTGACTGTGATTTTTACAAAGTGAAAGAAGGCTAATTTTGAAGTTTTTAATATTTTTGGTTTGTTTATTGGCCCCATTCCAACACTAAACAATTCAAAGTAATATAAACATCCTGCTGTTTCATGTCATAGCACAGAGGACGTCCACACTAATCTAGGCTTAAATTTGGAACGCTCCTTTTCACTCAATTGAGACGCACATGTTGTTTATTTCTTTACAAAAACAGCCGCCAGTGTAGCTATTAATCTTATAACGTTGGCTTGGTGTGTACTACGTGGGGAAAATTGAGCTTTTAAGAAAATTTGTACTGATGTAAACTGCCCCGTAATTATTACGCCGATGAAAATAGTCCCCCAACAAATGTCTCAGTTAAAGTGAGTAGCCATTTCTTTTAAGGGAATTATTTCATTTCTGTAATGTGTGGTTGTGTGTATTGATTGTTAGTGATTGCAGTTTAATAAAATGTTTGAGTTAGCGGGTGTGTGTGTGTGTGTGTGTGTGTGTGTGTGTGTGTTGTGTGTGAAATGACTCTTTAAAGACTCGTCTCTCTGCTCCACAAACAATCGCAAACAAACTTCAGCTCTCGGTCCAATCACACGAGGGTTCCCTGCTTCACGTCATCGGCCCAAAAACTGAGTTATCAAACACACACAAACACAAATAAACGCTCAAAAAAAAAAAAAACCCCTAAAGTATTAAGATCTATTTTGATCACTTTGCCCATCAAAAAACAAGACAGCCATGCCTTAGCTATAGCTGTATAAATGCTAATATTCACAACACGACTGCTTCAAAATCGGTATTATTTGCTGTATATTTAAGCGCTAGAAAAATAAAATTCAATGAGTGGGATATAGGGGGGGAGGTTGTTCTAACTATGATTCTAGATTTGTCTATAAATGTATGTGAACTTCTATATGGACACAGAGAAAACTTAAGAATGGAAATAAGCACTTTTTTAGTATATGTGCTGGACATATACTGCCTTAAGCATGGAACTCTATAAATAAGTGTTCAGCAGATGGTGCAAAATGATTAAGCTTATCAGAAAAGTTCCATAGGCAGAAAGGATTGCGCTACAACGTCACAGTTAAAAAGCCATTGCAAGTTGAAAGTGGGGCGGGGTTTATGATACAAAAGGCTGCAGCAGGTCAGCAAAAGGAGCGCTACAAAACAGTACAAAACAAAACCAAAAACAGCAAACGCATTATTTGAAAAAAGTTACAATTTGATCATCTTATAAAACGAAGCAGAAAAATGTAAATAAAAAAAAAATGACAATCTCAAGGTTGTATTTACATTCAGAGAACAATACGTCGCATTCTCTATTTTATGTCAACTTCTCTCTTTCCTCCTTCATCCCTCTCTCCGTTGAGGGTCCCATATGGTTTTTGCTACAAAGGACCGGCCCTCCATGTGTGTGTGTGTGTGTGTGTGGTGTGTGTGTTTGTGTGTGTGTGTGTGTGTGTGTGTGTTGGTGTGTTTATGTGTGTCATTCTGTCTGTTATCACAATCTACGGTGGCCTGAACATTCACTGCAAATCACATTGCACAATATGTGAATAATTTTTGCTTTTGTGTTTGCTAGTTGCTATGAGCCTTAGGACACCGTAGAAACCTAGTCCTGCTATTTTTATGTGCCGGGTAAAATGGAAGAAAAAAATGTATAATTGATGGATAGAGAGAGAGAGGTGAGGGGGAGAGAGAGAGAGAGAGGGAGATAGAGAGTGAGATGGATAGAGAGGAGAGGGAGATGAGATAGAGAGAAAGATAGAGAGAGAGGGAGAGAGATAGGAAGAGAGAGGGAGAGTGAGAGGAGAGAGAGAGAGAGAGAGAAAGGGAGAGAGAGAGAGCGAGGGAGAGGAGAGAGAGAGAGAGAGAGGGAGGAGAGACAGGAGGCTTTAACTGGACTCTCTTAAGGCAACATATCTCCCATCACTGCTAGTTACATAGCAGCGACTGAGAGCACGGACAATTACACAGTAGACATACAGCTCTGGAAAAAATAAAAAAATGAAGAGACCAATCCAAATAATCAGTGTCTCTCGTTTTACACTTATAGGCATATGTTTGAGTAGAATGAACATTTTGGTTTTATTCTACAAACTACTGACAACATTTCTACGAAATTCCAATAATTTTTTTTTGTCATTAAGAGCATTTTTCAATAAGTTATGTAGAGATGAAGATTTAAAAAAAAAAAAATCCAGACTGGTTTCTCTTAATTTATTTTTCCAGAACTGTACAAATAACAGTCAGTCTTAAAAACTCATACTAAATGCTAAAACAATCAACTAATTAAATTATTTTTCTAAATGCTTCAGAAATGGGCATGCATCTTAGGTTTGACAGCCGCGCGTACATTAAAAAATAAAATAAAAAATAATTAAAATTTGTTATATCATTCCCAGACGCATGCTCGCTAAAACACAAACTACACAAACAAAGACACGCAAATGGTGACGGTTTTGACAGCAGACGCACAGACAAGTAGAAAGACAACTGAAGATGGATGACGTTAATAATAAAAAAATATAAAAAAATAAATATGACTTCAAATGTGGTTATGAGAATTTAATGTTTGTACAAATTTAATTTTTCCCTTTTTTTCTGATTGTTTGTGTTTACTTGTAGGTAGGTAAGTGTGATGTGTGTGTTGTGTGTGTGTGTGTGTGTGTGTGTGTGTGTGTGTGTGTGGTGTGTGTGTGTGTGTGTGTGTGTGTTTGTGTGTGTGTAAACTTGTTGTAGAAAAGGCGAGACATCCTGTAAACAGCTTCACTGCAATAACCCGTGGAATGTATTTGATACAGTATAGGCCTAAATATGTGTGTGTGTGTGTGTGTGTGTGTGTGTGTGTGTGTGTGTGTGTGTGTGTGTGTGTGTGTGTGTGTGTGTGTGTGTGTGTGTGTGTGTGTGTGTTAACATTACAGGCAGTGGAGTCAGGAGTGGTCTGTTCCTTTTTTGGTGTAGTTGTAGTTGCAGACAGGCAGTGTGTATATGTATGTGTGTATTTTTGTGTGTCTTGTGTGGTGTGTGTTGTTGTGTGTGTGTGTGTGTGTGATGTGTGTGTGTGTGTGCTATGTGATGTGTTGTGTATGTGTTTTGTGATGTGTGTGTGTGTGTGTGTACAATGTTTCATTTTAATTTTTCATTTAACTTTTATTTATCCTCGAGAGACCAATTGAGGGGTGACCCTCATTTACAATGACGTCGAGTATGTCTATGTATGTGTGTAATATTTTGGTGTGTTTGTGTGTGTGTGTATTATGTACAGTATTTGTGTTTATATGCGTTTGTGTGTGTGTGTGTGTGTGTGTGTGTGTGTGTGAATATGTCTATGTGTGTGTGTGTGTGTTTAATATGTCTGTCTAGTATATGTGTGTGTGTGTGTGTATAAGCATGTGTGTGTGTATGTACGTGTTATGTGTGTGTGTATGTTGTTAAAGTTGTAATAAGCATGTATGTGTTGTATGTGTTATGTGTCTATGTGTGTGTGTGTAATGTGTGTGTGTGTCTATGTGTGTGTCTATGTGGGCCGGTTGAGGATGCTTGACATAGAGGGGGCTATGGGCGGAGGTGGGACGGAGTTAGGGGAGGCGGGGCCAGAGCTCTCGTTGCCGGGGGGGACGGGCCCTCGGTTACTGTATTGACCAATGAATGATCCGTCCTCGTTGAACTGGATGTCCACAGAGTCTCCGTACTCGGCCAGGGAGTCGTCACTGCCCAGCTTACTCTCCACCACAGAGGAGGGCTGGCTGCCAGAAGCGCTTCTCATCCGCATCACTGGAAGATAGGAAAAAGATAATTTGATTAACTTGTATGTTCATGTAAACAGACTAGTATTCACTTGTTTGTACCTTGACATGTTCCAAACAAATGAATACTAGTCTGTTTACATGAACATACAAGTTAATTTATCAAGTTAGACTAAATGAACTTTTTGAGATAATTTGATTACTTTCCTTCCTCTCCTTCCTTCCTTCCTTCCTTCCTTCCTTCCTTCCTTCTTCCTTCTCCTTCCTTCTCCTTCCTCCTTCCTTCCTTCCTTCCTTTCCTTCCTTCCTCCTTCCTTCCTTCCTCCTTCTTCCTTCTTTTTTTTTTTTTTAAGATATTATTTTTATTTCTTTTTTTTTTTAACCTTTATTTCTACAGGTAAATCCCATTGAGACCGAAGACTCTTTCGCAAGGGAGACCTGTTTTCCTTTCCCACTTACCATTCACACACACATTCATACACCGATAGCAGCAGGCTAACTATCGACATTCACACGAGGCAAGGTGGATGAAGTGTCTTGCCCAAGGACACAACAACCATGACACAGGTGGCAGGGCGGGGATCGAACCTCCAACCCTTTGATCATCGGCCGACCCGCTCTACTACCTGAGCCACAGTCGCCCGAGCCACAGTCGCCCAAAATGATTACTTTTCCTTTCCTTTCCTTTCCTTTCCTTTCCTTTCCTTATTTTTTTAAGATATTTTTTGGCATTTTTATGCTTTATTGATAGTGTAGAGACAGAGTTGAAATGGGCAGAGGGGGAGTGACATGCAGAGCTTGGCGCGGGCTGGAATCGAACCCGGGTCGCTGCTGGCGAGGCCCATGGGGGGGGGGGGAGGACGCCCTACCAACTGAGCTAAGGGCGCCCCCTTTACTTTTCCTTTTTTTAATGGGTGAGCGTACCCATGATGACAAAAGCATTAATCTTTGCTGTGCACTCAGCAAGACGCGCGTCATAATTGCGCAGGTCTTTTTGGTAAGAACTTAAAGGGACACTGTGTAACATTTCAAGTAATTCATTAGCTCAAATCAATATCCGCATTCGTAAATATGTCCTCATTGGTGTAAAATCACCTCTGCCAATAATCTGAATTATCCTCCTGAGTGGAGAACTACAAATATTAATGTTACATTTTGTCCATTGAGCG
>CM047511.1:30999270-31001770 GCA_026122265.1 Ammodytes dubius | reverse complement strand
GGGAGGGGGAGGGGGAGGAGAGGAGAGAGAGAGGGGGGGAGGAGGGAGGGAGAGAGAGAGAGAGAGAGGGGGGAGGGAGAGGGAGAGAGGGGGGGAGAGAGAGAGAGAGAGAGAGAGGGGGGGGAGAGAGAGAGAGAGGGGGGGGGAGAGAGGGGGGGGAGGAGGGAGAGAGAGGGGGGAGAGAGGGGAGAGAGAGAGAGAGAGGGAGAGGGAGGGAGGGAGAGAGAGGGAGAGAGATGGAGAGGGAGGGAGGGAGGGAGAGAGAAAAATAATAAACGATTGATATAATAGAATAGAATATGTTTATTGCCATTTGCACAGACAGAAGACAGTGAAGGTGCATTGGGATTCTTGTGCGAGTCATTTGTATATAAAATAGGATCTGGGGAGGCAGGGCTGAGAGAGAGACATATAAGACGTTTGATATGATAATAATAATACATTTATATATCTGGGATTCATAAGTTACAGGAATTAAGTACGCAAGCAATGGAAAGAACACTGTAAAAAAGAAAAATGTTGGTATTCAAGCCATCTGCAAATTAGTTGACACTTCAAGGCCTATCAGCTCCACAAAACTCTCTCTGTATTTCTCAGTATGGCAGCGTTTACAAACTGGTGCCCTCCCCCTGGACGTACAGCAGAAGGTATAAAATCCATGTGCCATCACTGAAGGCTTTACCTCATGTAGATGCACCGACAGTGTTGTTGTTATTACTCAAGAATTCCTCATGGGGGCAACAGAAGTTGCGCACTATTGCTTTAAGAGTTTTAGTTTTAGCCCTAAACTAAAAAACCTTGAAAATGTAAGTTGTCCTAACTTTTTAATTTGAACAGAGATACGATAGAATAGTGTTGAATATTTCAGTGTATACAGCTCTGGAAAAAATGAAGAGACCACTCCAAATGTTCAGTGTCTCTTGTTTTACTATTTATAGGCAAATGTTTGAGTAGAATGAACATTTTGGTTTTATACTATAAACTACTGACAACATTCCTACCAAATTCCAATACATTTTTTGGTCATTATGAGCATTTTCAATAAGTAATGTAGAGATGAAGATTTAAGAAAAATCCAGACTGGTCTCTTAATGTTTTCCAGAGCTGTTATGAATGAGATACTTACAGACGACGTATAGATATGCGTTGATGAGTATAGATCCATGTGTGTTAGAAGCTTCACACTGATACACGGCGTTATCAGAGAACTCAACGTCTCGTAGGATCAACACTCCACGATCTACACTGCGCCTAGGCTCGTCATCTACATCTATAGGAGGGAGAGAAGAAGAGAGGAGCGTCAATACAGCATCTATAGGAGGGAGAGAAGAAGAGAGGAGCGTCAATACAGCATCTATAGGAGGGAGAGAAGAAGAGAGGAGCGTCAATACAGCATCTATAGGAGGGAGAGAAGAAGAGAGGAGCGTCAATACAGCATCTATAGGAGGGAGAGAAGAAGAGAGGAGCGTCAATACAGGAAGTAGAGACTGGACATGCTGGTATGCTGTAAAAATGGAAATGCAAGGAAAACTAAACATTTTAAGTCAACTGTCTTCACTGGATATTGAGTAAACTAAAACTCTTAAGTATGAAGGATTCAAGAATTCAAGGATTTTATTGTCATTGTAGCACAACAAAATTCAGTTAGGCCTAACCCTAACCCTCTCCAGCAACAATATCTAAAAATGACAAAACAAGACAATTGACAAATAAAACGATGACACAACAACAAAGACCAAATGACAAAAATGGTTTAAAAATAAATATATAAATAGTGATATGTAGATTTAAAAATTATCCCTATACATATTGTGCCATATATGCAATTCATATGAAGATAAAAAATTTATAATGATTAAAAATGTAGATCTGCGTGTTGGGAGCTACTGCTACAGAGTTGATGAAGTTAAACTGTCTACATTTGAGCCAATTAGATATCTTTTGTTGGGATAACTTATCATTCAAATGTAATGTAACTTTAAGCTTTCTTTAAGAGTTCTACAAACTAGGATTTTTTTTTGAAGATATTTTTTTGAGCATTTTTTATGCTTTTATTGATAGATTGTAGAGACAGAGGTGAAATGGGGCAGAGAGGGGAGTGACATGCAGAGAACGACCGCGGGCGGGAATCGAACCCGGGTCTGCTACTGGGCCCGGCCCGGGGGGGGGGGACGCCCTACCAACTGAGCTAAGGGCGCCCCCCAAACTAGGAATTTCCAACAGTAACAACTTATTCTCTGTCATAAAGATAACAAAACATCATGAGTTGACTTGGCTCAAATGTAGTGGCAGTTTTACTTTTTAGTTTTGGCCTAAAAACTCTCAGAAATCTAAGACAGTTGCTATTGAAAATGTGAGTTTCCTCATTTCTTCATTTGAACAGTGGAAAAACGAATTCCTTCGTGCTTTTCTCTACTTATGACATCTATTGCAGTATGTCCGTTCTGGGAGAGGGATCCCTTACTCTGTCGACTCTCCCTGAGATTTCTTCAATTTTTTA
>CM047511.1:30969270-30974270 GCA_026122265.1 Ammodytes dubius | reverse complement strand
TGTCATTTATTTACTACAGAAGTCCTTTGTTTATGCCGGAAACACAATAGGAAATATGCAATAGTTTTTTCTAGTAAAAATAAATTTCTGTTAGTCAACTATACTGCTAGTCACTGTGTGGTTATAGCCTATACAACAGCGACATTAAGCAATTGTACTTTGTTTATGGCGAAGAGAAAGATTTATTTCGTCCGGGTTTAATATTAACAAAAGTCAGCAGTGAACATGATTTTTTTTCTTCAAAATATCGACTCTCTTCCTCTCAGTTGCCGCTCCAAAATTGTGGAACGAGCTCCCCCCTCCATATTAGACAGGCCCCCTCACCGCCCATTTTTAAAACACGTCTTAAAACCCATTTTTACTCCTTGGCTTTCAACCCAGCATGAGACCTTAATTTAGTTTTAGTGTCCTATGGTGTATTTTATTCATTGTGCTTATTAGTTTTATTTGTTTAAATAGTTTTTTCTGAATTTTAAATTGTTGTTTTGTTTTTAAATTGTTTTACCTGCATTATGTACAGCACTTTGTTTCAGCTGTGGTTGTTTTAAAGGGCTTTATAAATCAAGTTGAATTGAGTTGAGTTGAGTTCCTCTAGGACAGGGGTGTCCAAACTTTTTTCACTGAGGGCCACATACAGAAAAATCTATGAAGGGCCGGGCCACACAAAAATAACACATTTATCAGAACATGTAGCTGCTCTGATGTTTAGTTTCATGGTGTCTTCGTAAATTGTAATCCTTCTTCACGGCAACAATTTACTTGCACATTAAACAGATACATTTCCCTTTTGTTAAATGCCATTGATACACCCAGTGTTTTCTGCTTTTGCGTCCAATGTCCAGCTGGGTGAAAATAGTAGCCAGCTGAGATCCCGACCCTCCTAGGGGGGTCCGGGGGTATGCCCCCCGGGAGATTTTTTTTAAGTTTTTAAAGTGAAATGCATGAATCTGGTGCACTTTGAGAGGGAAATTAAGAGGCTAAAGCTGAAGAATTTTGTATGAAAAAAAATGGAGACTCTGTGTCAGATGAATTAGAAGCTATTGGAGAAGGACACATGGATTTTCCATAATAATATTAATTTAAAATAAAATATTATGCAGGGTGCTCTGGGATGGGCTTGGAGCTCTTTTTCTTTTTTGGGACATATTTCTCTGTAATATAATGAGTGCATTTAAATTATTTAAAAAGTAAAAGGGCCATATTACATTATATTTTTAAAATGTGCCACGGGCCAATCAATCAGTTTTGACAACCCTGCACTAGTGGGTTAACTAAGAAATGCAAAAAAAAAAAAAAAATGTTTTTTTTTTTTTTTTTTTTTTTTTTTTTTTCAAAAGGGCCATATTACATTATATCTTTAAAATCGGCCGCGGGCCAATAAAAAGCGGCCGCGGGCCGCAGTTGGCCCGCGGGCCGTAGTTTGGACACCCCTGCTCTAGGACATCCTACCACCTATACAGTTATCGTAAACATAAATATATGTACAGCCGCATTATATGGCCGTATTGACTTTTGTGCACATCCCTATGGTACATTTTTAGTCTGCACAAAAAACAATGTTTTATTTTTGCTTTTAGAAAAATTATAGTTGTACTTACAAGGTTAGGGAAAGGGTCAGGTTTTAGTTAAAATAAGTCATATCTTGTGCTTCAAATTAATTTACTTTTTTTTTTTTTTTTTTTCTTTTTTTCCAAGATATTTTTTGGCATTTTTATGCTTTATTGATAGTGCAGAGACAGAGTTGAAATGGGGCAGAGAGGGGAGTGACATGCAGAGAACGACCGTGGGCAGGAATTGAACCCGGGTCTGCTGCTGGCCGAGGCCCATGGGGGGGGACGCCCTACTAACTGAGCTAAGGGCGCCCCCAATTTAGACTTTTTTAACTAAAATCTTAAAAATCTTAGTCAACTAAAGTGTTGTGAGTGTGTTAATCATAACCATAAATATGTTTAATGGATAGTTAAGGAGAATTTAAAAGCAATAGTGAAAGAAATAAGATTAAAATAGATGTCCAGATTCTTGTGGCCACCATCCAAATACACTGAAATATGAACAGACACCAAGGGCAGCGGAGGTTACAGAAGGTGTCATAATTTATCAATCTCTGAGCGTAACACACACACACACACACACACACACACACACACACACACACACACACACAACACACACACACACACACACACACACACACACACACACACACAACACACACACACACACACACACACACACACACACACACACACACACACACACACACACACACACACACACACACACATACACACACACACACACACACACACACACACACACACACACACACACACACACACACAGGGCGAGGGGGGGGGGGGGTAAGGAGTGACAGCTGGCTAATGTAGACCCCCTCCTACATCTAATTATTACGCAACCTGTCCCAGCAGCACACACACACACACACACACACACACACACACACACACACACACACACACACACACACACACACACACACACACACACACACACACACACACACACCACACACACACACACACACACACACACACACACACACACAACACACACACACACACACACACACACACACACACACACACACACACACACAAAAACTACATTTTTAAGCTCCTATTGTTGACAGATCCTCACCCCATCTAGTCTGCTGTTGTTGTCAATTATGATTTGGACTCTCTCTCTCTGTAACACACACATACACACACACACACACACACACACACACACACACACACACACACACACACACACACACACACACACACACACACACACACACACACACACACACACACACACACACACACACACACACACACACACACACACACACACACACCTGCCCCGGGCCCTTGGGGGCGGCTGTTACCTGCTACGGCTAATTTACTAAATAAATGACCCAAACAGAACAGTGGGACTTCACATATGTGTTATTGTCTCTCTCTGTGTGTGTGTGTGTGTGTGTCTCTGTGTGTCTCTCTGTGTGTGTGTGTGTGTGTGTGTGTGTGTGTGTGTGTGTGTGTGTGTGTGTGTGTGTGTGTGTGTGTGTGTGTGTGTGTGTGTGAGTAAAGATAACGACCTGCAGTATGGGGGTCTCCAGTTATAATGAGGGCAGACAGACAGTAAATGATGCATGCCCCAGTTCCAGTCATAACATCCAGTATATACAGCTCCGGAAAAAATGAAGAGACCAGTCTGGATTTTTCTTAAATCTTCATCTCTACATTACTTAATGGAAATGCTCTTTAAAGGGACACTGTGTAACATTTTAAGTAATTTATTAGCTAAAATCAATATCCTCATTCATAAATATGTCCTCATTGGTGTAAAATCACCTCTGCCAATAATCTGAATTATCCTCCTGAGCGGAGAATTACAAATGTTAATATTACATGTTGTACATTGAGCAGGCAAGTCTTATGGAGGCATCCATGTTTTTGGAATGTCATCAGGTGAATTGTTTAAAATTTAGAATTGTTCTTGTCCTTGAAGGCCACTGTAGCTTCTGTTATTATTCTAAAGGGTTGGGGTTACCCAGGGAGCGTTGCATTCTAGAACTTTCTAGAACTTTCTTGATGATGTCACATTACACACTGCACCTTTAATGACAATATATTTGGGGGGAATTTGGTAGAAATGATGTCAGTAGTTTTTATTATAAAACCAAAATGTTCATTCTACTCAAACATATGCCTATAAATAGTAAAATGAGAGACACTGAACATTTGGAGTGGTCTCTTCATTTAGTCCAGAGCTGTATGTATTTAAAGGTGGAGTCAGTGATTCTGGAGAACGCTTGTTGTTAAAATCACTATTTGTCAAAATCAGTGAATATCTCCTCATGATCCGCTACCTGTCTGTACTGTGTGTGCTGCACTGAAAAAGAAATCTGGTGGTACACAGCCTAGGCTCTGTAAACTGGTGTGGGTGTGTAAACAAAAAGGGGCCAACCGCACTGTTACTGTAATAGCATGCCCGTTTACAGAGCCTAGGCTGTGTATTAAAACTGGATATATATATTTTTTTTTAAAGATATTTTTGGGGCATTTTTATGCTTTATTGATAGTGTAGAGACAGAGTTGAAATGGGGCAGAGAGGGGAGTGACATGCAGAGAACGACCGCGGGCTGGAATCGAACCCGGGTCTGCTGCTGGCCGAGGCCCATGGGGGGGGGACGCCCTACCAACTGAGCTAAAGGCGCCCCCGCCCCCTTCCATCTTTAATATATACATCTATACTGACTCTGGGTCATGTTAATATATTTGGACTTCCTCTAATTTAAATATTCATCACAGCCCCCCTACTGTGGCAGTGATGTGTGTGTGTGTGTGTGTGTGTGTGTGTGTGTGTGTGTGTGTGTGTGTGTGTGTGTGTGTGTGTGTGTGTGTGTGTGTGTGTGTGTGTTGTGTGTGTGGGGTTGAGTTAAGGAGAGGGGGAGGGACCGGCACTCATTACTGAATTAAGGCTTAATCTAACAATGGCGGAACGTCTCATTTTCTCAGACATGGAGTGTGTGTTAGTGTGTGTGTGTGTGCGTGTCTGTGTGTCTTCTTTCTCTTTCTTTCTTTTCTTCTTTCTTTCTTTTCTTTTCTTTCTTTCTTTCTTTTCTTTCTTTCTTTCTTTCTTCTTTCTTTCTTTCTTTCTTTCTTTCTTTCTTTCTTTCTTTCTTTCTTTCTTTCTTCTTTCTTTCTTTCTTTCTTTCTTTCTTTCTTTCTTTCTTTCTGTGTGTGTGTGTGTGTCTTCCTCTGTGTGTGTGTGTGTGTGTGTGTGTGTGTGTCTTCCTCTGTGTGTGTCTTTCTTCCTCTGTGTGTGTGTGTGTGTCTTCCTCTGTGTGTGTGTGTGTGTCTTTATTATAGGATACTTGACCTCCTCCTACAGACATGAAATCCTCTCTCTCTCACATTGTTCACTGTTCTTTGTCCTTCACAATGGGAACAGTTTTGGGACCTCTTGAAATAAATCACAGAGGAAGCCAT
>CM047511.1:30954466-30959170 GCA_026122265.1 Ammodytes dubius | reverse complement strand
ACAAATAAAGGTTATTATTAATATTATAAGTAAACGTGTGTGTGTGTGTGTGTGTGTGTGTGTGTGTGTGTGTGTGTGTGTGTGTGTGCACTGTACATGTTAAAGCCATTGTAGTTCGATTAGCTGTTTCTCAGCAGATTAAAACCTCAAACACAGAACTGCTGTTAAGACCCTCCTACAGAGTCTAATCCGAGCTAATGGAGGCACCCCCCAACCCACCCACACACACACACACACACACACACACACACACACACACACACACACACACACACACACACACCACACACACACACACACACACACACACACACACACACACACACACACACACACACACACACACACACACACACACACACAGTATGTACAGCTATACTTGTGAGGATGTTCATTGACATAATGCATTCCCTAGCCCCTTACCCTAACCATCAAAATTAAATGCCTAACCCCCAACTAACCCTAACATAAACCTAATTCATACCTGAACCTCAAAACCTAGTGTTAACCCTCAAACAGCCCTTTAAAGGCCTGTCCCAAAGTGAGAACTGGACAAAATTTCCTCACTTTTAAGGTCGAAAACTCAAATTGGTTCTCACAAAAATATTTTTCAATTCATACACGCACGCACGCACACGCACACGCACACGCACACGCAACACGCACACGCACACGCACACACACAAGCACACACACACACACACACACACACACACACACACACACACACACACACCACACACACACAACACACACACACACACACACACACACACACACAGAGGAAAGACATAAGGAAGACGAGTTGAGAAAAAAGAGGAACATTTGTAGAACAAGTAAGGGGCATTCTTCCCATTTCTCGACACAAAGGGCTCATTATGTGGAGTCGAAAACCGCGAAAAACAAATGACTGAAAGAGATGTAAAAGGCCAAATGACAGAGGAAGAGATGGATCATAGCGAGGGAGAGAGGGAAGAGGGGAAGAGGGGAAGAGGGGAAGAGGGGAAGAGGGGAAGAGGGAGGAGGGGGCGTGAGAGAGAGATGGATGAAGATTGATGGGAAAAGGCGTCATGAGAAATACACTGCAAAAGATTCTAGATAGTACTTCTTTTACAGAAGCTACGGTGGCCTTCAAGGACAAGAAGCTATAGTTACTAAAGATGGCATCATCCACCACTGCCTCAAGTCTTTCCACAATATCAAGTGATGAGGTGAAGATGTATTTAGTTATTTATTCTATAGTACTTCTTCTTCTTCTTGGTCTTCCAACAGGTGCATTTCCCCAGGACGCCCACATATATAAAAACGTGTAATGCCGTTACATGGGGGCGCCCTTAGCTCAATTGGTAGGGCGTCCCCCCCCCAGCAGCAGACCCGGGTTCGATTCCAGCCCGCGGTCGTTCTCTGCATGTCACTCCCCTCTCTGCCCCATTTCACCTCTGTCTCTCTGCACTATCAATAAAGCATAAAAATGACCAAAAAATATCTTTAAAAAAAAAAAATAAGTTAACACACACACGCATGCACACACGCACACACACACACACACACACACACACACACACACACACACACACAAACTACACTTTGTTAGCCTGTTTTTTGACTTATTTTTGATGAGTCATTTCGTCCAGTGTACAGATCATTTAGTGAGGGACTGAGCTAAGAGTAAAAGTCAGACTAATCTAGTTTTCTGAGGCCCAGACTCACTGTCTTAATGTCTTGATGTCTGGGCAACAAAATGCATCCTCAACCTTTTCTCTTGGGACGGTTATTGACTTTTAAGAGCAGCAGCCAGGAGAAGAGGTATACACAACACACACACACACACACACACACACACACACACACACACACACACACACACACACACACACACACACACACACACACACACACACACACACACACACACACACACACACACACACTCAGAGGAAGGAATACACTTTATCAGACAGATCGCGATGCTTTAAGGAAGGTCAGATTGGGAGGCAGCAGGACAGATAAAATAAATAAATGAGTTTCTACCTGTTTAAATAAAGGGTAAAAGGATATTGACCGGTATAGTGTGTACGCTCATACAGTCAGATAGGGAAGGGAAAAGTTACTAGTAAATGTACTTTATTTGTAAATGTACTTTATTGATACAGCCCTTTACAACAGTCCTTTCGGTGTACCAAAGTGCTTTACAGGATTGAGCAAGATAAAACACGATAAGATAAAATCAAGCAAGACAAAATCAAACAAGATCAAAACAAGATAAGATCAAGATCAAAGTGTCATCACGCTACTGTGTATTAAAAGCCATCCTGAATAAATAGGTTTTTAGCCTGGATTTAAAGAGGCCCAGGTCAGAAATGAGACGCATGTCAGTGGGGAGCTTATTCCAGAGCCTGGGGGCAGCAAAAGAAAAGGCTCGGTCACTGTATCCGTGCACTAGTGTGCTCGGATACAGAAGAAAAATTGGAAGAAGATAAATAGTCTACTGTTTTTATATGGAACAATTAAAGCTATAGTGTGTAACTTTTTTTTCATATTGAAATGTCGGTTACTGAAGACATCGCCAAACGAGTTGACACAAAGTTGATTAAGCCTATTATCAGCTCCACAAAACTCTCACTGTATTTCTCAGTATGGCAGCGTTTACAAACTGGTGTCCCCCCCCCCCCCCCCTGACACTGGTGCAGGAGCTCTGAAAAATCCTCAAGAAGAGCCCAAGAAATGTTTCAGTTGTTGATTCCAAATTTTTTCTTGAATCAGCAGTATCATACATTAAACCTGCCTAAACCGTTTCATAGCTTTTCTGTCACATGGCTTCAATAAATCAATGTGTAGAAAGCCCCAACACCTTTAATCCACTAGACCTGAATACTCCAGTGTGCAGGCTTGGATGGGAAGCATTTCTTGCCACTCACTCACTAGGCAAGGCAAGGCAAGTTTATTTCTATAGCACAATTCAGACACAAGGCCACTCAAAGTGCTTTACAGGGGCAAGATTAGAATACATAAAACACATCATAAAACATTTAAAAGCGAATAAAAGAAGTAAATAAAATAAAAATTGCAGGTTAAAATGGAAACAAAAAAGTCTTCAGACTCGATTTAAAAGAACTGAGGGTTGCAGCAGACCTCAAGTTTTCTGGGAGTTTGTTCCAGATTTTTGGTGCATAAAAACTAAAAGCTGCTTCTCTACAAGGAGTTATAACAAATGTTTGGTACCATTTGGACTATCAGATTTTTTTTTACTTTGATCCGGTTTAAATCTGTTTCTTGGCATTGAGTCTAATGAATGTTAAACTTATTTTATTGGTATTATGTTTGTTTGTTTAGCTTTTTTTTTTATAATATTTTTTTGGAAATGTTTTGCTTTATTAGATAGAATCGGAGAGACAGCGTTGAAATGGGGCAAGAAGGGGAAGACATGCAGATAACGACCCGGTTGGGATCCCATGAGCCCACCCCCCTCTTTTTTTTGTTGCATTTTTAAAAGAATAACAATTTTATCTGCACAGGACAAACTCTAATATTTAGATTTTCTCACTCTAGCCACTTTTCTTGACAGTTTCCACAAGAAATTAGGTTTGTGGCCGTACTGTAGGTTTTGTGAAGGACCCATTGTTTCAAAAAATAAATTTTGGAGTGGAAAATCTGCCCAATTTTATCAATGTAAATGTGAATATGTGTCGGTTAGTCTTTTAAACAGATGGTTTCAGTGCACTCGATTACTGCCAAGCACCAGAGGAGGGGTGGGGGGTGGGGGGGGGGGGGGGGGTAAAAATATGTCCTCCCACGCAGTCGCAAGTCTATCCTAAATTACCCACTCCCTATACTGTACCTCTCTCATCCAATTCCAGGGCCAGGTATTCTGTCTTTCTTTTCATCTCCTCTCTCTCTCTCTCTCTCTCTCTCTCTCTCTCTCTCTCTCTCTCTCTCTCTCTCTCTCTCTCTCTCTCTCTCTCTCTCTCTCTTTGTCCACGTTTTCCTATATTTTGCAATTTATCTTTTCTTGGGTTAAAGGGACATTTCTCTTTTTGTCTAAGTGAACAAGGCAAGGCAAGTTTATTTCTATAGCACAATTCAGACACAAGGCCACTCAAAGTGCTTTACAGGGGCAAGATTAGAACACATAAAACACATTATAAAACATTTAAAAGCGAATAAAAGAAGCAAATAAAATAAAAATTGCAGGTTAAAATGGAAACAAAAAAGTCTTCAGACTCGATTTAAAAGAACTGAGAGTTGCAGCAGACCTCAAGTTTTCTGGGAGTTTGTTCCAGATATTTGGTGCATAAAAACTAAAAGCTGCTTCTCCTTGTGTATACACTGGTTTATCAAGCTATCTTCTGACAGCAATCTCCGTAAAGTATAGCACACTAACTACGCAGAAGTAGCCTACTTCATACAACCACACTTCAATAATACCAGAAATACTGGGGCACTCCGATGGGGTAGTGGATAGAGCGCGTATCATTTATTGGCTCAGGACCCGTGGACCTTTACTGCAGGTCATCCCCCCCTCCTCTCTCTCTCTCTCTCTCTCTCTCTCTCTCTCTCTCTCTCTCTCTCTCTCTGTCTCCCCATTTCAACTCTGAACTGTCTAATAAAGCTTAAAAATGCTAAAAAAAAAAAAAATCTCCCACTAGCTCAGATTATGAATAAGAACAAATTATGCTACCATAATTATGCAGACGACACACACAT
>CM047511.1:30934466-30936966 GCA_026122265.1 Ammodytes dubius | reverse complement strand
CATTTTGAGTGAATGCAGACCCCGTGCCTCAGTGTCCCCCCAGCTGCTCCAGACGGAGACAACTGCCCTCACGCAGTCCCATGCAGCGCTCCTAAGTGGCCGGTGTGTGCACTATTGAATCAGTGCTCCTACTCAGTTGCACACCATAAGCTGCACATTTTTAAGTGATTAATATCTTTATTTCGGTCTGAGCAAACACTGCCTTTGTATTATCTTCTAATAATTGTCCAACAAAGTCATCGGCTACCCGGCACAGCCTGCACTGCGAGTCCATGCTGTTTACAAACTTGCGTACACGAGCTGAGAGCTGGCGTGGGATTTGAGCGTATCCTACGCTCACGTCCATATTGATAAATGCCGAGGTTTGCGTGGAAATGTACGTACACCCAAATTTCTGGTCTACGCAAGGTTGATAAATGAGGGCCAGTGTGTGTATTTACCTGTAGTTGGTGTTTTCCCAGACGGAGTGATCACACTGTCTGTTGGTGTTGGAGTGGAGGTTGATGGGACTGAAGAGGTTGGATCTGCAATGAACAAAGAACAAAATTCAGATACAAAGAGAAATTGGGAAGAGGTGTTTCATTAAAAACTTTTTCTAGACCTCCACGTTAATCAATAAAACATTTTCATTTCACTAAAACTCACTCACCTTCTGTGACAACGATCTCAAATGATCTGAATATCTGATCGGATGTCCAACCCAGTCCACAGCGGTACTGTCCTGAGTCAGACGTGGTCAGCTGTTCCATGCTCACATACAATATTCTGCCTCCAGAATCTCTTTTTATATATTCTATTCTGTATCTGCCGACCTGATCTTTGTCCTTATTTGTATAAAGAAGGTATTTCTCTTTACATTCTCCTTTACAGAAGTATCTCCAGTTGTCATGGGAATCAAAGACACATGCAACTGAGATGTTTTCTCCAGATCTTGTAGAGATGGATGTTCCTATAGGAGCAGGGCTCTGACGCAGAATCACTGTAGAAAGATGAACAATAGATTAATAATAATAATAATTTGTCTTAGCATTACATATTTTAAAGTGTATTCAGACATGTGTGTGTGTGTGTGTGTGTGTGTGTGTGGTGTGTGTGTGTGTGTGTGTGTGTGTGTGTGTGTGTGTGTGTGTGTGTGTGTGTGTGTGTGTGTGTGTGTTGAAATGGGGCAAAGAAGGGAGGACATACAGAGAACTACACCAGGAGCGCCCCCCCATTTTCACAACTTTTAGTGTAAACTCACTCACCGTCTACAACAACGATTCGGAACTCGACGTATAACACTGATGTCGTTCCCATTCCACACCTGTACCTTCCTGAGTCAGACTTGGTCAGCTGAGTGATGGTCACTCTGACCTCTCCTAACCCTGTACTGAATCCATATTCATATTCAATTGCATATGCAATTGAGTATCTTCCATTCTGAGCCTCAGTACCAGTTGTTTGAATGAGAACATCTTCTTTTACTGCACATTCATCTTTGCAGAAGAACTTTGTTTTACTAAACTCATTAAAGGTGCATTTAACTGTGACATTCTTTCCTTTAGTTCTTGTAAGGATGAGTTGGGCATCTGAGAGACCAGAGTTCCCATCCTGCAGGGCTGCAGAAAAGAAGAGAAAAAACAACCAATAATTACCATCTGTAAAAAAACTACCCACAATAATAACAAAATGTCAAACATTTGCTCCATGAGTTACCATCTGTCAAAAACAAAATATTACAAAAAATAAAAAAAATAAAACATTTTCTGGTTCCAGATTCTTATAAAATGACAGCAGACATGACAGTGACTAAAACCAGAAATCCTAATAGATTATTTTGGACAGTATGAAACTTTAATTGCCTTTTTCTTTACTACTAAACAAACTTGTCTCAGTTTGCACACTTCAGTAACTTGATGTGGTTTGTGAAGCCTGTTGGTACATCGGGACATGATGTTATGCAATTTTGGGCTAAAAATAATCTTGACGTGAGTTGAGTTTCCTTCCTGAAGTACACAGTTTAATTTTGAGGAACTTACAAAGTATTTGCAAAGAACATAAAAGCTATTCATGAGGTTTTTTATGTCCATTCTAACACAATATTATTAACTATTTAAATATGTATTCATACATACACGGCCACAAAGAGATCTCTTATTAATGTAAGTGAAGGGGACAACACCCCAAACCCTTACAGTATTCTGAGTCACTTTGTTTTCTGAACCAAAATTAAGATCAAAAGTGTATTAACCAAAGTTACAACCTATTATCTAGAACTTGATGTGGTTTGTGAAGCCTATTGGTACATTAGTTCATGTAATGCAACATTTTGGCTATAAATCACTCATTGACGTGAGCAGAGTTTCCTTCCTGAAGTGCACAGTTTAATTTTGAGGAACTGACAAAGTATTTGCAAAGAACACAATTTTTAAACCTACTTTTAACACAATACTCACAAGCTCTGTAATTATTTACTATTTTATTATGTATCCAACATACTGGTCACAAAGACATCTTTAGA
>CM047511.1:30819466-30931966 GCA_026122265.1 Ammodytes dubius | reverse complement strand
TTTTATTCTTTATTTTATCCATATTTATTAATTCATTATTATATATTTTACATTCATTTTTTTTTATATATATTTTGTTTATATCCTTATTTCACTTAAATTTTTTCTTTTTATCTCTTTCCTTGTCTGTTAAGTTGTTGTTTGTTCAATTAAAAAGGTGGATCATAATTCTTCCTCGCGATGAACTGTAGATTATGATTTATAAATAGTTAATCGGAGAATAACTTTGGAAAAAATAAAGCATATTGTATACTTTTTAAAAGCTAAGTTAAGTAACATTTTAGTACACAGGAGGCATGGCTAGCAATAAGCATAAAAAAGGCAGAAATATTATAGATATCCACAGAGACAAGAGAACAATGAACCCTGAAATAATAATGGAAATATAAAAATAATTAATACACAAAAGAATGGCTATCAATATATGCATATAAAATAAATATGCAACAATAAGTATAAAAAAATATTTAAAGGTGCTACGAGGAACTTTTAAATGTTTCTGAAAGTCTAATTTTTCCTCTGATGATCATATATTAAATGTCACAGCAAACGAGACCATCAGTGCAAACAAAGAATGCTTTTTTTATATATTTTTCAAAATGCCTTTGTCATGGGTATAAGCTCACCCAGGAACAACAGCTGGTGTAGTAAAATCACTACCGCTTTTACCAATTTTAAAGGGGGTGCTAGAATTAATCATAGATAGTATATGAAATGGATATAAAATGGATCCGGGCTGACCTCAGTTATTCCAACTGCATCCAGTCGTCCTGGCCTATGCGCGTCGCCATCTTGTCAGATTTTTACTCCGCCTCATTTCCTCTTACCGAAAAAGGGCATTGATGTGACGTCGGGGGGGAGGGAGATACGCCCATCTAGCTGACGTATACCTAAAAACTACACTGATAGGAAAAAATTTACCTCCCTCAGTGTTGTCATGGAGATATGACCTAGACATACAGACTAGAATGTTTTTTTTGTACCAGGCCTTAAATAGGTTTAATAATGCTGTGAAAACGGCCTATTTAACATGGGAGTCAATGAGAAATTGCTCTGTTCTGAAACCTGCCCTTAGTGGCCACTCGGTGAAGAACATGTGCAAAGAATGCTATTTTTATATAGTTTTTCAAAATGCCTTTGTCATGGGTATACGCTCACCCAGGAACCACATAGCGTAGTAAAAACACTACTGCTTTTGTCCAAAAGGGGGCGCAAGAATGAACCCAAAGTGAAAGTTCCTCGGAGCCCATTTAACTCAGAGCAGGTGAGTTGTCGTGTGAGTGAGTGGGAGAGATTTCCTCTGAAGGTCGTCTGCTGTCTCTGTCTTCTCTGATGTCATCGTACACCGGGTCGGGCTACGGCAAGAGAGGAGGTTCAATCTGGTTTAATATCAGCTGCTTTCACACACACTAGGCAAGGCACGTTTTTGTATATAGCACAATTCAGACACAAGGCAATTCAAAGTGCTTCACAGGGGCAAAACAACACTTAAAATGGACGCTTCTTAATGTAGCAGCAGATGCTCAGTGTTCCTCACCCCTGTGACGTACACCGTCTCCATTTCCATTGCAGGGTCTGAAAAACAATTTTTTTTTTTTTTAAATCAATGACAGATCACAAATGACTCTTCACCCGGACCCCAACAGTGTGTGTGTTACAACACAATGTTTGAACCTAAAGATTCCCATAAGTGAAGGTGGTACGAGAACATCCTTGGCCGAAGGTCGATGATCGATTATGTAATTGTAATGTCTGATCTGAGGCGGCATGTTTCGGACACTGGTGAAGAGAGGGGCGGAGCTTCCACTGATCACCATCTGGTGGTGAATCTGGTCAAAGGGTTTAGTCAGACTCTGTTCAGCCCAAACGGGTAGTTCGGGTGAACTGGGAATGTCTGGAGGAGGCCCCTGTCCAAGAGATCTTCAACTCACACATCCAGATGCGCTTTTCTGTTTTCCCTGGACCTGCGGTAACCCTCGAACACCGTGGTGGAAACCGGTGGTCAGGGAAGCCGACCGACTGAAGAGGTCCTACCGGGATATGATATCCCAGGGAAACTCCAGAGGCAGTTGCAAGGGACAGACACGTAAGAGCCAAAGCAGCAGGCGTGGGAAAAGTCTGGAGAAGTTTGGAAAAGGACTTTCGGTGCTACAGAAAAACTGTCAAGCACCTCAGAAGGGTTTGACAGGGAACCATCCAAGCTGCTTACAGTAAGGATGGGACGCTGTTGACCTCAAGTGAGTCGGTAATCGGCCGGTGGAAGGAGCACTTTGAGGAACTCCTCAATCCAACTCTATGGTAGAGGCAAAGGTTGATGCTGATCATCGACAACAACTCCACAGTGGCAAAGCCCCGGGGATTGATGAATCAGGTCCAGAAAGGCTTAAAGCTTCAGGTGTGAAGGAGCTGTCTGGGATGACGTGCTCCTTCAACGTTGAGTGAAAGTCTGGTACAGTGACCAAGGAGAGACTTGGGGGTGTTTCCTCTCTTCAAAAAGAGGGACCAGAATGTGTGTTCCAACTACAGGGGTTTCATACTTCTCAGCCTCCCTGTTAAAGTGTACTACTCCAAGGTGCTGTAAAGGAGGGTTCAACGGCAACCAATAGTCAAACCTTAGATTGAAGAGCTACAATGTGGCTGTGGAACAACAGACCAGGGCCTGTTTCAGGTAGCTGGTTTTACATACTCTGAGTTTAATCATACGCTCTGAGTTGGTGGTAAACTCAGAGCGCAGGGTTGATGAGTAACTCTGGGTTTTCGGTTTCAGAACAGTGGATCAGCGTTGGGTTTATCAACTCTGAGCGTGTTCACTCTGGGTGGAGCGTGTGCGTAAAAGCCATCGTCAATGGATCGCTGATAACATGATTCACCATGGAAACAGAAGAAACAAATGCTTGATCCTCCCACTTCTCCACTTCTCAAAAAAGAAAAAAATAAATCTCCGCTCCTCCCACTAGAGTTAGAAATATTAACGAATGAGCTTATGGTAGCCTATGGAGAAGAATCAACGGGATATTGTCTCATAACTCTGATCTAATCTCCTCGGCAATTCAGAAAAAAAAACAGAGCAAACAAGATTTTGACAAGATAATAATTTCGCTTCCGTATGAGAAGCCATAGTCTATTTTAAAAAGTAACGCATATCAGCTGTAAAGTAATAAAGCTGGCGCGGCACAGCATTGCTGACAGTGTTTTATATTCGCTGTATAATAGCCTTTGTTGACAAGATATAGCCTAATAGCCTACGGTGCAGTAAACAGAACAGACTGTTGCTTCTTTTAAATGGGGAGTGAAAGACATTAACGTCAAGACACATTAGGTGACAGTTTCCATTGAAGAGCCTGATTGATTTATTACCAGATCCATTTTCCTCAAGTGATCACAGTTTAAATTATTATATCATTTTTATATTCATATTAGGCTATTTAACGAGGCTCGTCTGTGACTTTAGGATCGCACAAGGGAACTGTAACGATCGCGTGCAGTCGCAGCGTTACATGAATCCACCTGACATAAATCTGTTCAGTGGCACAGACGTTAAAAAACATACAATACAAATAGGTTTATTAATCTGAATGTAGAGCATGTCACGATGTGTAAGGTGGCCGCCTATATGAACGGACCGAGGGCTGAGAACAAGGCTACTGATCAGAAAGATGATCGGTCAAATGTAAAATCATCAGGAAATGATAAAAACATCCCGATGGAGATTTCTATAGAGTGATTTTGCTTTAAACTGTACAGGGACGCGTGTGACAGTGACACTCTTTCTTCAGTCGGAGCTGCAGCGTAAAGTGAAAACAAACTCAGGGTAGGTCTAACCACCTATCCAGCAGGTTAGACCCACGGCGTATGTTGCCGCAGTAACTGACTCTCGGTTGCATTGAACCTGCTACCTGAAACGGAAAACCCAGAGTTTCCACCAACTCAGAGCGAACAAACCCTGGGTTGCCTCAAAACCAGCTACCTGAAACAGGCCCCAGGTCTTCACTCTTGCAAGGATGTAACGACCTACAACACATTTGTGATATGTTAACATAGCACTTTCCACTAATCTAAACATATATATTACTGTTTTGTTAATCATTAGTTCATCATTATCTATTGACTTATGTATGACTTATGAATCACTTATGAATGCACATTATTACAAAGTGTTACCAAAGAATGCTTTTTTCAATATAGTTTTTCATTATGCCTTGCAGTGTCTCACCTTAAATTAACTTAATATGCTTATTACGCAAATTGCTCAATATGCAACTTTTTTGTGTCTTTGCATATAGATTACATTTTAACCATGAATGTAAATAGGAAACAACGTTTCTAGGTTTAGTATTGGCCATATGTGACTTTCCAATAGACTATGGTTTGCGTGATACTGTGTTTCCTGTTCACTCACCCTCGGCTGCAGAAGACTTTGTTTCACAGTAAACCACCAAAGCCAATGCGAACACGACAATCATTCCGCCCACAATCAGACGCACGCACAGCCACACATCTGGGACTGTTTGAATAGAAGCAAGTTAGACACAGGCATTGGCCTCTTGGTTACAGAAATTGAACAACTATGATTTGAATACAGAATAGCCCGGGTCGTTCTCTGCATGTCATTCCCCTCTCTGACACATTTCATCTCTGTCTCTCTGCTCTAAATCTCACTCACCGTCTGTGACAACGATCTCAAATGATCTGAACATCTGATCGGATGAAAACCCCAGACCACACCGGTACTGTCCTGAGTCAGACGTGGTCAGCTGTTCCATTCTCACATACAATCTTCCGCCTCCAGATTTTCTTTTTATATATGTTATTCTGTATCTGTCGTCCTGAGCTTTGTCGTCATATGTACTAAAGAGAATGTCTTTCTCGTCACATTCTCCTTTACAGAAGTATTTCCTTCTTTCAGAGGAATCAAAGTCACATGCAACTGAGATGTTTTCTCCAGATCTTGTAGAGATGGATGTTTCTATAGAACCAGGAACCAGAATCGCTGTAGAAAAGATGAACAATAGATTCTATTAAATTTATTTTAGTTAAGCATGAAACATTTAAAAGGTTTAAACTCACTCACCGTCTACAACAAGGATTCGAAACTCGACGGATGAGGCTGATGACGTTCCCATTCCACACCTGTACCTTCCTGAGTCAGACTTGGTCAGCTGAGTGATGGTCACATAAACATGTTCTGCCCCTGTACTGTAATATTGTTCATATTCAATTGCATATCTTCCATTCTGAGCCTTATCATCAGTTGTTTGAATGAGAATGTCGTCTTCTGCACATTTATCTTTGCAGAAGAACTTCCTTTCTCGATAGTCCTTAAAGGAGCATTTAACTGTGAAATTCTCTCCTTTAGTTCTTATGTATACAGCGGTTTGGGCATCAGAGAGACCAGAGTTTCCATCCTGCAGGGCTGCAAAAAAGAAAAACATTCAATAATTAATGTCTGTATAAAGAAATACTTCCAAAAATCAAAATGTCAACATTTGCTGATTCCAACTTCTCAAATTGACAGGATACATGACAGTAAATACACCAGATTTCATAATAGATTATTTTGGACAGTGGGAAACTTTAACTGCCTTTTTTACTACTAAACAAACGGTTTGCACACTTCAACACCTGATGTGGTTTGTGAATTGTCATTGACATGAGTTGAGTTTCCTTCCTGAAGTAGCCTACACAGTTAAAGCTGGGGTGGGTAACTTTTTCACTGTAATATTTGGCAAAACTGTCATAATAGCCATTCAGCTATATGTAGGTGAAGTGGTCTGAAAATATTTTTTCATCACTTTGCTCCCCCCTGCCTCTGTGTGCTGCCCCCAAAAATTGCCACCGATCATGTTAATTTTGACCAATCAGAGCAGGCTCAGATACTCCGTTCTTATTGGCTGTGGGACCTTGGCAACAACGTTGATGCTTCAGTTGCGTGAGCGTTCACGACCCTAGCAGTCTGACACTACTGTTTGGCCCTACTACGGCGGACAGCGAGTAGCAATGTCTTCACAAACGAACCCTCAATTTACCATTCCCCGGATACCAACAACTAACACCGCTAAGACAGCAAAAAAACGAGGAAAGACGAATTTTGAAAAGTTAACTGCTAAAAGGGAGAAGGAGAGAGCTCGAAATAAAACCAGAGTAAAGTCGGAGTGTTTCCACACGGGCCATGTCCTCTTGCCCTATCACGTCAAGACCTCTCCGACCGCGACCTCGTCCCCTTCCTCTGCCCCTAGGCTGCCTGCCACTAGCAGCAGGACGTCCGCTGGCCCTATATAGCCCTCGTCCTGTGCTCAGTGTTGCCAACTCATAGCGACTTTTCAGCCCGCCTTGCGACTTTTTTTTCAAAACAGCGACAAGCGACAAATCTAGCTTTTTTTTCTGGTGTTATTGGTGACTTTTTCGCCAAAGCAAGTATCACCTCTTCTCAACGAGCAGCGGGAGCCTCCCGGCCCCTCCCCCATCACAGAGCACTGACAGGGGGCCCGGTCCTCGTGCAGCAGTCCCTCCCAGCTGCGGTCAGAGCAGGAGATACACACCGTACACACAGTTACAATTAGTTTGCTATCTTGCCTGGCTGTTACAGCTACTTTTCTTAGGCCTACCAGCACACTTACAATGATTTTAAGCAAACATACATGGTATGTCTGTGATTAAAATGTAGATGCTCAATATGTACGTTTGTAGTTATCATTAATAATGTTTAATCACCTCGGAATCAGACATGGTGTTTGTCTCCTGTCAATGTAACTGAATTCACATGAACGTGCATAGCTGTCGTTCGGAGGGAGGAACTACAGGAGGTAGAGCATTGGGAAAACAGCCGTTGGAATCCCAACGGCTGTTTCCTCGCAAACTCTCAACTCAAGCTTTAATTTTGAGGAACTTACAAAGTATTTGCAAAGAACATAATTTTAAAAGCAACAGTAGATTCATATGTTATTCTTTTAAAGTCCATCCTAACACAATACTCACAAGCTCTGTAATTATTTACTATTGCATTATTTATCCAACATACTGGCCACAAAGAGATCCCTAATTAATGTAAGTGAAGGGGGACAAACACAAAACCCTTATAGTATTCTGAGTAAAAAATGTTTCTGAAACAAAATTCCGATCAAAAGTGTATTAACCAAAGTTAAATCCTATTTTAGTATTAGAGAATGTGTCTGTGAAACGATTACAATAAGAGAGAGTAGTGTTTAAGTTGAGATGGACACCAACAGGAAAGAGAACGCGTGGAAGTCCAAAAACCACTTGGAGGAGAACAATTACAGCTGAGCTGGCTGAAATGAACCTTACCTGGGGCGAGGCACAACATGTTGCCAAAGACAGAAACAAATGGAGACACACTGTATCGGCCTTATTTCCCATGGGGGAAGAAGAGGCATAAGTAAGTAAGTATAAGTGTTTAAGTAGTGTTTTTGTTTTTGCCCATGCTGAGCCTGTGCACCATTGTTTTGTTTAGTTATTATTTGAATGTTGTGCTCCATACCATGTACTATGGTCGAGAGCTGTGAATAAATGGAATTAAATAAATTAATGAAATTACAAAGTGAGAGAGAAACAAAGTTAATTTACTCACAGAGGAAGAAGCAGCAGATCAGAGTGTGATAGACGTTCATGTTGAGGCTGTGAATGGTTAATGTGGCATTACTTCCTTTAACTACAACAGTCAGCTCTCTTCTCTCCTCCCCTCTCCATCTCTCTCTTCTCTCCTCCCCCTCTCCTCCCCTCTCTCTCTCTCTCTCCTCTCCCTATCCATCTCTCTCTCTCTTCTCTCCCCCCCCTCTCCAGCTCTCTCTCTCTCTCTCCTCCCCCTATCCATCTCTCTCTCTCTTCTCTCCCCCCCCTCTCCAGCTCTCTCTCTCTCTCTCCTCCCCCTATCCATCTCTCTCTCTCTTCTCTCCCCCCCCCTCTCCAGCTCTCTTCTCTCCTCCCCCTCTCCTCCCCCCTCTCTCTCTCTCCTCCCCCTATCCATCTCTCTCTCTCTTCTCTCCCCCCCTCTCCATCTCTCTCTCTCTTCTCTTAGCTCCTCCCCCTCTCCATCTCTCTTCTCTCCTCCCCTCTCCATCTCTCTCTCCTCCCCCTCTCCATCTCTCTCTCTCTCTCTCCTCCCCTCTCCATCTCTCTCTTCTCTCCTCCCCTTTCCCTCTGTACTTGTACGTTTACTTGCAAAGTTAAAGGTGCACTGTGTAACTTTTGGTGTGTCAGAGAAGTGAATATTTCTTAATGTATATTCTAATAACTCAATAAACAAACTTTTTTTTCTCAAGAAAATGTGATCCCTAGAACACTGTTTTGAAGTTAGAAAGCTTCCTGAAAAGTTACTGTTTCACTGTTGTTGTTTACAGCAGCAGGGCCCACAGTTTGGTTTACAAACATATTCTAGTCATTTGGTTTCAGGGTGTCTCAAAATAGAAGAAATGTGCCCTCAAATTATTTCTTCTTGCTGTCTCTTACTGTATAGTGTCTAGGCCTCTAGATATTTCTCAATTTATATTTTCAAGTTTAAATTTTTCTTTTTAAATGTTTCATACGCACAACAATTACTGTAGAAGTCATTTTCTTTGTTTAATTTCAATATTTTTATTTGTATATTTGCCAGTTGAACCATGACTGTGAGTGCTGTGTGTTTATTATTGGGTGTGAGTTCATGTAACTCCTGGATGTTGGTTTTTTGGACATGAAGGTGCTGCCTCCTAGTGGTGGCTGACTGAAAGAGCACACAGTCTAAATAAGACCTTCCCTGTGTTCCAAATCTCATACATCAGGTCGGCAATACGTCATCTGGACGGAACTCTCGTGACCACGCCCCCTTTGGGGGGAAAACAATACACAGCGCTCCATTCACTTTGTATTGAATGACACCCGTATTCGGCAAACAAACGTAATAAAAACGTAATACGACATGCCTTTCACAAATACACGTTACTTTCTTTAAAGCCACGGCTCTTGTCTGTCTATACGAGCTGTTTTGGTGAAAAAGTATTGAGTAATTTTCAATATCGAGACAAAACTCTTAACTAATGTATGCTGAATGCTAGGCTAATGTTAGCCTTCTGCTGTAGGCTAACCATATAGGCTAACCCTCACGGACGGGAAAAAACACCTCAATATTGAAAATTACTCAATAATTTTTCACAAAAACAGCTCGTATGGACAGACAAGAGTCGTGGCTTTAAAGAAAGTAACGTTTTCTTGTTAAATGGATGTTCGATTACGTTTTAATTAAGTTTCTTTGCAGAAGACAGGTATTTTCAATACAAAGTGAATGGAACGGTTTTCAACGGTTTCCCCCACGATGGGTCCGACCGGACAAAAACACCTCAATATTGAAAACTACTCAATTATTTTTCACAAAAACAGCTCATATAGACAAACAAGAGTCGTGGCTTTCAAGAAAGTAACGTTTTTTTCTTAAATGGATGTTTGATTAAATTTTAATTAAGTTTGTTTGCAGAAGAAAGGTCTCCTTCAATACAAAGTGGATGGAGCGCTGTTCAATGTTTTCCCCCCAAAGGGGGCGTGGCCTGATTGCCGACCTGATGTATAGGCCGTGTCTGAACTGCCATACTAGCGTCCTACATCCTACATACTCACCATCTACATACTGCATACTCTCTACTCAAAGATCGATTGTGTATGCGAGCTGCGTCTAAAACGTTCTCAGTTGAAGTATACTCAAGCAATGAAGAATTTCTTCTTCTTCTTATAAGATTCAGGCAGTTTAGACACTGTTAAGCTTATAACCGCCCTCTACAGGTTAGATATTGAACTAGATTTGTACAGTCCTGTGTTCATCATCTGTGTTTTAGACCTCTTGTTTTATGTTTTGAGGCGGAGGATCCCTCCGACGCTCTCTGTCCGGCTCATCAGCACTCAGCTGTCTGTGAGTTGAGCTGGACGAGCCGCGGTGTGTGGAACAGCGATCTGTTCTGATCTCTCTCCACTATCAGACTCACAACACTCATTTCACTTAGTGACTCTAATGTTGTTAGGTATTTATCTTCATCTCTTATCTATTGAAGAGTTTATGAATGACTGCACGTACAGTTGTCAGATCGCGGAACCCCAAACTATGTTGTTGCCTAGCAACTTGCTCGAAAATATTTCATTTTCCTGGGCGGGTAGAATTGACCCAGTGCATTGTGGGGCGGTTGAGTAGGAACTATGGCCGTGTCTGAACTGCCATACTAACGTCCTACTCATACTCATTTTGACTTCAATTTGAGTATGTGACGGTTGGGTATGCGAGTTTGGGTATGCGAGAAATACCCGGATGAGTACTAACTTCCGGGAAGATTTTGGGTATAATCGATCGTATACTTTTCCTACTCAACCGCCCCACAATGCAATGGGTCAATTCTACCCGCCCAGGAAAATGAAATATTTTCGAGCAAGTTGCTAGGCAACAACATTGTTTGGGGTTCCGCGATCTGACAACTGTACGTGCAGTCATTCATACACTCTTACAATAGATAAGAGATGAAGATAAATACCTAACAACATTAGAGTCACTAAGTGAAATGAGTGTTGTGAGTCTGATAGTGGAGAGAGATCAGAACAGATCGCTGTTCCACACACCGCGGCTCGTCCAGCTCAACTCACAGACAGCTGAGTGCTGATGAGCCGGACAGAGAGCGTCGGAGGGATCCTCCGCCTCAAAACATCATTATTATAAAACAAGAGGTCTAAAACACAGATGATGAACACAGGACTGTAAAAATCTAGTTCAATATCTAACCTGTAGAGGGCGGTTATAAGCTTAACAGTGTCTAAACTGCCTGAATCTTATAAGAAGAAGAAGAAATTCTTCATCGCTTGAGTATACTTCAACTGAGAACGTTTTAGACGCAGCTCGCATACACAATCGATCTTTGAGTAGAGAGTATGCAGTAGCCTATATAGATGGTGAGTATGTAGGATGTAGGACGCTAGTATGGCAGTTCAGACACGGCCATACTCTTTCTTTTTACTACACTACATACTAAAGTACAGAAGAGTTTAAGGGCCACATACAGGAGAGAAAAAATAAATAAATAAGGGAGATTTTTTTTTTAATTATTTCGAGAAATATCAAAAATAAAGACGAATACTTCAAAATGCTATTGGAGTGAGTTGGGAATTTATGTATGTTCAGCATACTATAATTGACGTGCATGTATTGGGACATCTTAAATCTTTTTCTGGCATACTAAATAGTAGGGGAGTATGGAGATTGGAACGCAGGGCTTGTTTACAGACTGAGTTTACAGCTTAAGTTCTTATTTTGCACGTTTATTTTAAAGGTGCATTGTGTAAAGGACATGGGCGTTTTTCATACACATTAATATTCATAAGTAAATAGTTGTTTTATTTATTACCTTAGAATGAGAATTATGGTTGAATTAGTGTATAATCGCTTGAAAATAAATAATGTTTTTTATTATTATTATTATGAGCCTTTTATATCTACATAGGAGAGGGGCGCTGAGGCCGCCATGTTGCACCGCCATGTTTCTACAGTAGCACAGAACAGACAAACTTAACGGCCTTACACGTTTTTATATATAGTGGGCGTCCTGGGGAAATACACCTGTTGGAAGACCAAGAAAAAGAAGAAGTACTATAGAATAAATAACTAAATACATCTTCACCTCATCACTTGATATTGTGGAAATACTTGAGGCAGTGGTGGATGATGCCATCTTTAGTAACTATAGCTTCTTGTCCTTGAAGGCCACCGTAGCTTCTGTAAATTCTCCACAAAGGGAGGGGTTAGCAAGAGAACATTGCAATCTAAAACTTTTCAACTTTAGATGACAACAAATACACTTTATTACACACTGTACCTTTAATATAACAGTTAGATACAAAAATATATTCTTTCTTTTTACAGACAAGCATCAATTCACCTCAGTTGTCCCAAGACTGACTAAAACAAAATAATTAATACAAATGGATTTCGAAGTCGTTACATTAACTAAGGCAGGATTTGGCAATGACATTCTTAGCTCACAGCATCTCTCAAACAACGCTTTTACAAAATGTACTGTGTATAAAAACCTAATAAAAAGTATCAGTAGCTCTTACCCAAAGCAACAGCTCATGTGTGGATTTGTTACAGAGGTCATAAAACTTCTTACATGAATAAAATCAGATCAAACAAACAGATTTCTGATGTTTCAGGATATTTACACGAGTACTTCTACAAACCTGTTGGCGACAGAGTAAATATGGCAGCAGCTAAATTAAAGCTGGGGTGGAGGATTTGGGGAGAAAATGTCAGTTGGGATAGAGATTCGAATTCAAATACCTCAACCGCTCCACTTGTTCTGTTTGGTCCCTCCCTGACATGCTCTACACCAACAAAGTCGTGCCAAAGGGAATGGACAGTCCCAACAGCCAATAAGAACAGAGAATCGGAGCCTCGCTCTGATTGGTCAAAGAGTACAGCTCATGTTAACTTTGACCAATCAGAAATCACATACCCCAGCTTTAAGTAAGATTTTCTTCCATTAATTTTTTCATGTTAATTTTCTTTTTATTCTTTATTTTATTTATATTTTACATTCATTTTTTTCAAAAATATTTAACTTTTTTCTTTTTATCTCTTTTCTTGTCCGTTAAGTTGTTGTTTGTTCAATTAAAAAGGTGAGTCATAATTCTTCCTTGCAATGAACTGTACATTTTGATTTATAAATAGTAAATTGGAGAATACATTTGGAAAAAATTAAGCATATTGTTTATATAAAAAAGTTAAGTTAAGTAACATTTTAGTACACAGGAGGCATGGCTAGCAAGAAGCATAAAAAAGGCAGAAATATTATAGATATCCACAGAGACAAGAGAACAATGTACCCTGAAATAATAAAGGAAATATAAAAATGAATACACAAAGGAATGGCTATCAATATTTGCATATAACATAAATATGCAACAATAAGTATAAGTATTAAAAAATATAAAAATTTGCTAAAATATTTCTGAAAGAGTCTAATTCTTCCTCTGATGATAAAAAATGACATGTAACAGCAAACGAGACCATCAGTGCAAAGAATGATATTTTTATATATTTTTCTTAATGCCTTTGTCATGGGTATACGCTCACCCAGGAACAACAGCTGGCTATGTTAAAACACTACCGCTTTTGTCCAAAAGGGGGTGCTAGAATGAACACAAAGTGAAAGTTCCTCGGAGCTCCTTTAACTCGGAGCAGGTGAGTTGTCGTGTGAGTGAGTGGGAGAGATTTCCTCTGAAAGTCGTCTGCTGTCTCTGTCTTCTCCGATGTCATCGTACACCGGGTCGGGCTACGGCAAGAGAGGAGGTTCAATCTGGTTTAATATCAGCTGCTTTCACACACACACAAGGCAAGGCACGTTTATGTATATAGCACAATTCAGACACAAGGCCATTCAAAGTGCTTCACAGGGGCAAAACAACACTTAAAATGGACGCTTCATAACGTGGCAGCAGATGCTCAGTGTTCCTCACCTCTGTGATTTGCACCGTCTCCATTTCCATCGCAGGTTTCTGACAAACAAAAAAAGAGTTTTTTTCAATGACAGATCACAAATTACTCTTCACGCAGACCCCAAGTGTGTGTGTGTCTGTGTGTGTGTGCACCTGTTGGGTATTCTCACAAACAAATCTTAATTTACACACATACATATATGTTTCTATTGAAAAAAGCATTAGTTAACTAAGAAAAAGTTAGTGTTTAACTAAGCATGAGCTAACAGTTGAATACTGTACCCTTGTTGTAACGTTTTAATGTGTTGTGTCTCGACTGACTGATTGTGCATTCACTTCTGTTCACCCCCAGAACACACTTCAAGTAGACAGACTTTGAATGGTGTGTATGTTTTTATTTTAGATATTTTTTTGGCATTTTTATGCTTTATTGATAGTGTAGAGACAGAGTTGAAATGGGGCAGAGAGGGGAGTGACATGCAGAGAACGACCGCGGGCTGGAATCGAACCCGGGTCCGCTGCTGGCCGAGGCCCATGGGGGGGACGCCTTACCAACTGAGCTAAGGGCGCCCCCAATGGTCTGTATGTTTCAATAGTTACAGTAAGTTGCACAAGAAACACACATAACCGTGAGAAATGGGAAGTCAAAGTGCTCTGGTTTGCCAGGTGTGATATTGTGTTTCTTGTTGACTCACCCTCGGCTGCAGAAGACTTCTTCTTCTTTTCACAGTAAACCACCAAAGCCAGTGACATCAGGACAATCATTCCGCCCACAATCAGACGCACGCACAGCCACACATCTGGAGCTGTTTGAATAGAAGCAATATTATATATTCGGCTTAACTGATGCTTTCATCTTTCAAACACAGTGTGTGTATTCACCTGTAGTTGTTGTTTTCCCAGACGGAGTGATCACACTGTCTGTTGGTGTTGGAGTGGAGGTTGGTGGGACTGAAGAGGTTGATGGGATTGAAGAGGTTGGATCTGCAATGAACAAAACACAAGAACATAGCGACATGAAATGGGTGATCGTTAAAAACATTTTCTAGACCTCCGCAGACAAAAATAAAACATTTTCATTTCACTAAAACTCACCGTCTGTGACAACGATCTCAAATGATCTGAATATCTGATCGGATAACCAACCCAGTCCACACCGGTACTGTCCTGAGTCAGACGTGGTCAGCTGTGTGATGCTCACATACAATATTACTCCTCCAAAACCTCTTCTTATATATTCTATTCTGTATCTGCCCTTCTGCTTCTGATCTTTATCCTCTTCTGTTCTAAAAAGAATGTCTTTGTTATAACATTTTCCTTTGCAGAAGTATTTCCAGCGTTCAGAACGATCAAAGTCACATGCAACCAAGAGGCTTTCTCCAGATCTTGTAGAGATGGATGTTCCTATAGAACCAGGAACCAGAATCGCTGTAGAAAAGATGAACAATTGTTTTTTTATTAGATTTTACTTCGTTAAGCATTACACATTTAAAGTGCATTCAGGTGTGTGTGTGTGTGTGTGTGTGTGTGTGTTGTGTGTGTGTGTGTGTGTGTGTGTGTGTGTGTGTGTGTGTGTGTGTGTGTGTGTGTGTGTGTGTGTGTGTGTGTGTGTGTTGTGTCAGTTACTTTACAGCAGAAATGTTGCTTATCTAAAGTAGCAAAAATATAAATATATATATACAAATTCTTCCAGTGTCTGTCAGTGAACAGTGAAACAGAAAGGAACTCACTCACCGTCTACAACAAGGATTTCAAGCTCGGCGTATGATGATCCCATTCCACACCTGTACCTTCCTGAGTCAGACTTGGTCAGCTGAGTGATGGTCACTCTGACCTCTTCTAACCCTGTACTGGATCTATATTCATATTCAATTGAGTATCTTCCATTCTGAGCCGTGGTACCAGTTGTTTCAATGAGAATGTCGCCTTCAGCACATTCATCTTTGCAGAAGAACTTTGTTTCTCTATTGCCATTAAAAGTGCATTGAACTGTGACACTCTCTCCTTTAGTTGCTGCGTATACGGTTTGGGCATCAGAGAGACCAGAGTTCCCATCCTGCAGGGCTTCAGAAAATAAAATAGATAAATACAATAATTATTAATTACTGTCAATAACAAAATACAAAAACAAGCTCATGAATTGAAAGGAAACACAACAGTAAATAAAACCAGAAATCATAATAGATTATTTTGAACAGTGGGAAACTTTAACTGCCTTTTTTCTTTACTACTCAACAGACTTGTCTTGCTTTGCACACTTCTATAACTGATGTGGTTTCTGAAGCCCACCACATGTAATGCAAATTGTGGTCTACTATGTGACTTGAGTCACGTCCAGTGGTGTACTTCACTGTGTACTTCCTGTTGAAATGACAAGTATTTGCAAAGAACACAATAGGATTCAGTAGATTCACAAAAAGAAAATGTTTATGTCCATACTAACACAATACTCACAAGCTCTGTATTAACTATTGCATTATGTATTCATACATACACGGCCACAAAGAGATCTCTTATTAATGTAAGTGAAGGGGGACAAACCCAAAAATCATTACAGTTTTCTTCGCAAAAAAAAAAATTCTGAACCAAAATGAGTCACCTATACAAAGAAGTTAGGAGTGCCATCTGAATGTGCATTTCACATAAAAAATAAAAAATAAATTAATGAAAAAAAAACTGTGTGCTGAGTGAGTGTACAAAATGTGTCAATGAAACATTTTATATACATACTGGTCACAAAGACATCTCTAATTATTGTAAGTGAAGGGGGACAAGCACAAAACCCTCATAGTATTCTGAGTAAAGATCAAAAGGGTATTAAGCAACATTAAAGCCTATTTAAGTACAAATGTGTCTATGAAACGATTAGAATAAAGAGAGAGAGGAGAGGAGGAGGAGAGAGGAGAGGAGAGAGGAGAGGAGAGAGATGGGAGAGTGGAGGGAGAGAGAGTGGAGAGGAGAGGGTGGGAGAGAGAGGAGGAGAGGAGAAGAGAGAGAGAGAGAGAGAAGAGAGGAGAAGAGTGAGGAGGGGAGAGAGTGAGAGAGAGGAGAGGAGATGAGGGAGAGAGAGAGGAGAGGAGGGGGAGAGGAGAGGGAGAGGAGAGAGAGAGAGAGAGAGAGAGAGATGGAGAGAGAGAGAGAGAGAAACAAAGTTAATTTACTCACAGAGGAAGAAGCAGCAGATCAGAGTGTGATAGACGTTCATGTTGAGGCTGTGAATGGTTAATGTCGCATTATTCCTTTAACTACAACAGTCAGCTCTCTTCTCTCCTCCCCCTCTCCTCCCCCTCTTCTCTTCTCTCCTCCCCCTCTCCATCTCTCTCTTCTCTTCTCTCCTCCCCCTCTCCATCTCTCTCCTCCCCTCTCCCCCCCTCTCCATCTCTCTTCTCTCTCTCTTCTCTCCTCCCCTCTCCCTCTCTCTCTCCTCCCCTCTCCTCCCCCTCTCCTCCCCCTCTCCTCCCCTCTCTCTCTCTTCTCTCCTCCCCCTCTCCATCTCTCTCCTCCCCTCTCCTCTCCATCTCTCTCCTCCCCCTCTCCATCTCTCTCTCCTCTCCTCCTCTCTCCATCTCTCTGTCCTTCTACTCTACGTTTATTGGCTAAAGGTGCACTGTGTAACTTTTAGTGAGTCAGAGAAGTGAATATTTCTTAAGGTATATTCTTTGTTTACTTTAAGATTATTTTCTTTTTTTTCACTTTATTAGACAGTGTTGTAGAGACAGAGATGAAATGTGCCAGAGAGGGGAATGACATGCAGAGAACGACCCGGGCTGACTCCTCCCCTCTCCATCTCTCTGTATTCATACTGCACGCCTCTTGCATAGTAAAGTCGAGACACTACAGATGAATAGTGTAACGTTTTTGATTTATAGATATTGTCATGAAACTTTGCCAGTTGATTATTACTTCTAATAAAATAATATTTTTTTTCTATAACAATATTTTTCAAGAAATGTTTAATGAATATGCAAATTTGGGCAATATCTAACTAATTATGTGTTAATGTGCATCTATTTAACAGACACAAATCTAGATGTTGTAAAAAGCCAGAGTTAAAATCTTTATTTAATTTTGACACATTTTTCCAAAAGTTTACAAAATAATATTAGTGTCCAAAATTTTTAAAGAACATATTTTGTATACAGCCCTTTTTCATTTTATTAATACAAAAAATACTATTTACAGGTCTTAAAAATGCACTTTCTGAATGTTTTTAAGAACAAAATGGATTATAAATCAATCAGACAATTAACAAAAAAACAACATCTTTATTTCACTAGAAAATTATCAGTGTGCCAAAACTTGAACCAAAGCGTTATACTGCCCCCCTGAGGCCAGAGAGAGGTATTGACAGGTTGGAACATCGGGGATCATTGACTCATAAGTAAACCATTAATAAAAAACAACCACACACAAACACACACACACACACAAACACACACACACACACACACACACACACACACACACACACACACACACACACACACACACACACACACACACACACACACACACACACACACACACACACACACACACACACACACACACACACACACACACACACACACACAAAAGAAAAATCACCTGCGTTCCAGTCCCCATACTTCCCTACTATTTAGTATGCCAGAAAAAGATTTAGGATGTCCCAATACATGCACGTCAATTGTAGTATGCTGACAATAGGCCTACATAAATGCCCCACTAATTCCAATAGCATTTTGGAGTATTCGTCTTTGTTCTTGACATTTCTCGACATAATGAAAAAAACATCTTCCTCATCTGATTTTTTTCTCTCCTGTGGCCCTTAAACTTTTCTGTACTTTAGTATGTAGTGTAGTAAAAATAAAGAGTATGTGATTTGGAACGCAAGGACACACGACACGCGACCCCGCCTATTACGCGTCATAAATCTCAGAAATGAGTGACTCACGTCACTTTACAATCATAATAGTGTATTGTCATTTTGTGTGTGTGTGTGTGTGTGTGTGTTGTGTGTGTGTGTGTGTGCGTGTTGTGTGCGTGTGTGTGCGTGTGTGTGTGTGTGTGTGTGTGTGTGTGTGTGTGTGTGTGTGTGTCGTGTGTGTGTGTGTGTGTGTGTGTGTGTGTGCGCGTGCGTGTGTGTGTGTGGAACGCAGGGTGAGTTCTACAGTATTATCTGCCGCCATGAGGAAGTGTTACAGTCAGTCTGAGCGCGGTAGTTGTAACGGCTGGACAGGGAGGACACAGGCGCAGCGACAGTACCAGTTTAAGAGGGTTTATTTTACGAGAATCAACTGGGTTTGGGAAGGTTGAACCGGGTATAAGTAGAGCAGTAGATTAGAAGATTGGTGGCAGCTGTGGAAGCTGGTGCCTGGCTCCTGCACACCTGATTACAACCCTGCAATCAGACAAGGGAAAGGGGAGACAAACAAAACCTCAAAGGGCTTGAGGCCCAGGCAGGATCGTAACAGTAGTCACACTATCAACAGTTAAAAAAACCAACAGTAGCCTGAGCGAAGCAGCAACATTTTCTGATTGAAGGCATTCCGAGGATTCCAAGCGCGCGACTTCCATCCACTCCACCTGTCCGACAGGTAGAGCCGGCTAACGCGCACACAGACGGTGGCTCTCTCTCGCTCTGTTTATGGGCATTCATGGACAGCGGTGGTGGTGGACAGTAACAACGCAAATTCACTGGACTATTGAGTACACTTTTTTGTATTTTTGAAGGATACTTTATTTGCCTATTTTTTTTTTTTTTTTTTTTGGGAACTTATGGGATTTCACTTCACCAGGTTACATTTCGAAGACGGACTGTAACCTACTATTGACTCCACTACATTTCTAGGAAGCCTGCCATTGAGACAGCGTTTGTGGACAAATTTACTGGAGTACTGACTAAATTTTTTGAATTTTTGAAGGATACTTTATTTGCGTGTTTTTTTTTTTTTTTTTTTTTTCGATTCGAATGTATACATTGTACTTTTGACTCCACTACATTCCTCTGAAGCCTGCCGTTACTCGTTACTCCCAGGTTTAGTAGCCTATAGCTTTGAAGTAGCCTATTTTTATTTTATTTTCTAAAATAGCTTAGAATTGGCCACACGCAACTTTTCAAATGTTTAAAAAAATCATTAAAAACTTGATATTATTATGCCCGGATATCGACCAGGATTATACAGTTTATACTGAAGACTGAAGCACTGGGGGTTTGTTTGAGTAGTCCCACTTTTAGTCCACCTCATCATGTGTAGCGAGTATCTGCGTAAGGTCTGCCCCTGTCTATTCAACGACAAAAAGACATCGTCTCCGAGTCCAGATGAAAGTGTGGTGGGAGGAGAAGGACCACAACCACAACAACAACCACCACCGGAGACTGAGCCAGAGAGCGGGAGAGCAGTGAGCCCCATGCCGCAGGAAGGGTGTGTGTATACGGCTACATGGTCCTTCGAGGCGCGGCATCAGGACGAGCTGTCGTTCTCAGAGGGCGACCTGTTCAGTGTGACTAACCGCATCGGGGACTGGTGGAGCGCCAGGAGGATCGATAAGTAAATCCTTTTTACCCTAATCCCTAATGTAATGTGTGTGTGTGTGTGTGTGTGTGTGTGTGTGTGTGTGTGTGTGTGTGTGTGTGTGTGTGTGTGTGTGTGTGTGTGTGTGTGTGTGTGTCTTTCTGAGATGGGGTGTGTGTGTGTGTGTGTGTGTGTGTGTGTGTGTGTGTCTTTCTGAGATGGTGTGTGTGTGTGTGTTTTAACTTGATCTTTGTATAGTGTCTTATGTGGTCTGTGTTCTTATTTGCTGTTTGTTTGTGTGTGTACGTTTTATACATCATCTTCCTACTCCTTTTTAGACGTATCAATTGAATATATAATAATTCGATTTTTCTTATTTGAGAAATAATTCGAAAATCGCGTTTCTGTTTATTGTATTTTCGTGCGTTTTGTTTTGTATTTTTGATATGTTGGTTTTTATTTGATATGTCTGTAATAAATGTAATATCAAATATAATTTGTAAATGTAATCAATCAATCAATCAATCAATCGATAGGAACGGCTGCGTGCTGGACACTGGGATCGTCCCCAAGAACTACCTGACCAGGGCTGAGGATGTGCAGACACAACCGTGAGTATTCTTCAAAAATGGTTTTACTTTTACCTTTATTTAAAGGTTTAGTGTGTAACTTTGAGAAGTAAGCATGTTGTTAGGTATATTCATATGACTCACCCCCCCCCCCCCTTTAAAGATATTTTTTATTTTTATAAGATAAACTTAAGCACATAGTTGAAATGGGGAGAGTTGACAAACACAGACAAAACAGAAGTACACGTAACCTCTAACAGTGTTGTGTGTAAATGTACATTTTATTAAACTAATGTTATTAAATATATATTTTAAAGGGCTGATTCTTGATAAGCACAACACTATTTGATTTGTTTCCTCAACCAACTTCAACCAGTTGAGGTCTAAGATTATTTGAGTGTAAATTCTGCTCAAATTTGCTGAAAAACTCAATTATGCTCCATAAAAGTTAACAGCTAACATTTTTTATTTTTTTTTAAATTCCCGGTAAAGGGTTTTTACTGGGAGCTTTTTCTCAGCCGAGCTAAGGGTGTAAGGGCAGGGTGTCATATTGTATCATATTGTATGAAATGTAAAGCCCACTGAGACAAATGTATTTGTGCTTTTGGGCTATACAAATAAAACTGATTTGATTTAACAGCGACTTCATGCAAACTTACTTGAGCTTTTAACAGAAGCGCTAGCTGCATGAACGTAAACAGAAGTCCCCACAGACACAAGGAGGAAATGAACGCTATTTTTATATAGTTTTTCTTAATGCCTTTGTCATGGGTATGCTCACCCAGGAACAACAGCTGGCGTAGTAAAAACACAGAAAGAGTGTTTTATGGTCTCAATGTCTAACCCTACATTTTCCCATGTGTGACATCACACATGGTAAAATGTAGGGTTAGGATTAACAGGACAGCTCGGCCAAGGGAAGACTGAGGGTAGAAAAACCTCATTCATTATATTATAATAGCGATTTTATAATGATAGAACGCCGGTTCCGTATGGGTGAAGTATTCCTTTAATGATAAAAGTGTATTAAAATGCTATTTAAACATCTACAATAGACTTAATACCAAATAAAAAATGTCCGTCATAACTTATTTTTTTTACTATATTTACTTTTCTGCATGACATTTCTTTCCCCAGCCTTTAGTTTGAAATGTCAACAACAGGTTTCATAATGTCAGCGTCATGTCTGTCTGTCTGTTAGCAGTGAAGCAAACTGGGACACAAACACTGTCACAACTTCTCCTTTTCTGTGTGTGAGTGTGAGTGTGTGTGTGACTGCGTGTGTGTGTGTGTGTGACTGTGTGTGTGTGTGTGTGTGTGTGTGTGTGTGTGCGTGTGTGTGTGTGTGTGTGTGTGTGTGTGTGCGCGTGCGTGTGTGTGTGTGGAACGCAGGGTGAGTTCTACAGTATTATCTGCCGCCATGAGGAAGTGTTACAGTCAGTCTGAGCGCGGTAGTTGTAACGGCTGGACAGGGAGGACACAGGCGCAGCGACAGTACCAGTTTAAGAGGGTTTATTTTACGAGAATCAACTGGGTTTGGGAAGGTTGAACCGGGTATAAGTAGAGCAGTAGATTAGAAGATTGGTGGCAGCTGTGGAAGCTGGTGCCTGGCTCCTGCACACCTGATTACAACCCTGCAATCAGACAAGGGAAAGGGGAGACAAACAAAACCTCAAAGGGCTTGAGGCCCAGGCAGGATCGTAACAGTAGTCACACTATCAACAGTTAAAAAAACCAACAGTAGCCTGAGCGAAGCAGCAACATTTTCTGATTGAAGGCATTCCGAGGATTCCAAGCGCGCGACTTCCATCCACTCCACCTGTCCGACAGGTAGAGCCGGCTAACGCGCACACAGACGGTGGCTCTCTCTCGCTCTGTTTATGGGCATTCATGGACAGCGGTGGTGGTGGACAGTAACAACGCAAATTCACTGGACTATTGAGTACACTTTTTTGTATTTTTGAAGGATACTTTATTTGCCTATTTTTTTTTTTTTTTTTTTTGGGAACTTATGGGATTTCACTTCACCAGGTTACATTTCGAAGACGGACTGTAACCTACTATTGACTCCACTACATTTCTAGGAAGCCTGCCATTGAGACAGCGTTTGTGGACAAATTTACTGGAGTACTGACTAAATTTTTTGAATTTTTGAAGGATACTTTATTTGCGTGTTTTTTTTTTTTTTTTTTTTTTCGATTCGAATGTATACATTGTACTTTTGACTCCACTACATTCCTCTGAAGCCTGCCGTTACTCGTTACTCCCAGGTTTAGTAGCCTATAGCTTTGAAGTAGCCTATTTTTATTTTATTTCTAAAATAGCTTAGAATTGGCCACACGCAACTTTTCAAATGTTTAAAAAAATCATTAAAAACTTGATATTATTATGCCCGGATATCGACCAGGATTATACAGTTTATACTGAAGACTGAAGCACTGGGGGTTTGTTTGAGTAGTCCCACTTTTAGTCCACCTCATCATGTGTAGCGAGTATCTGCGTAAGGTCTGCCCCTGTCTATTCAACGACAAAAAGACATCGTCTCCGAGTCCAGATGAAAGTGTGGTGGGAGGAGAAGGACCACAACCACAACAACAACCACCACCGGAGACTGAGCCAGAGAGCGGGAGAGCAGTGAGCCCCATGCCGCAGGAAGGGTGTGTGTATACGGCTACATGGTCCTTCGAGGCGCGGCATCAGGACGAGCTGTCGTTCTCAGAGGGCGACCTGTTCAGTGTGACTAACCGCATCGGGGACTGGTGGAGCGCCAGGAGGATCGATAAGTAAATCCTTTTTACCCTAATCCCTAATGTAATGTGTGTGTGTGTGTGTGTGTGTGTGTGTGTGTGTGTGTGTGTGTGTGTGTGTGTGTGTCTTTCTGAGATGGGGTGTGTGTGTGTGTGTGTGTGTGTGTGTGTGTGTGTGTCTTTCTGAGATGGTGTGTGTGTGTGTGTTTTAACTTGATCTTTGTATAGTGTCTTATGTGGTCTGTGTTCTTATTTGCTGTTTGTTTGTGTGTGTACGTTTTATACATCATCTTCCTACTCCTTTTTAGACGTATCAATTGAATATATAATAATTCGATTTTTCTTATTTGAGAAATAATTCGAAAATCGCGTTTCTGTTTATTGTATTTTCGTGCGTTTTGTTTTGTATTTTTGATATGTTGGTTTTTATTTGATATGTCTGTAATAAATGTAATATCAAATATAATTTGTAAATGTAATCAATCAATCAATCAATCAATCGATAGGAACGGCTGCGTGCTGGACACTGGGATCGTCCCCAAGAACTACCTGACCAGGGCTGAGGATGTGCAGACACAACCGTGAGTATTCTTCAAAAATGGTTTTACTTTTACCTTTATTTAAAGGTTTAGTGTGTAACTTTGAGAAGTAAGCATGTTGTTAGGTATATTCATATGACTCACCCCCCCCCCCCCCTTTAAAGATATTTTTTATTTTTATAAGATAAACTTAAGCACATAGTTGAAATGGGGAGAGTTGACAAACACAGACAAAACAGAAGTACACGTAACCTCTAACATGTGTTGTAATGTAATTTATGTAACATTATTAAACTAATGTTATTAAATATATATTTTAAAGGGCTGATTCTTGATAAGCACAACACTATTTGATTTGTTTCCTCAACCAACTTCAACCAGTTGAGGTCTAAGATTATTTGAGTGTAAATTCTGCTCAAATTTGCTGAAAAACTCAATTATGCTCCATAAAAGTTAACAGCTAACATTTTTTATTTTTTTTTAAATTCCCGGTAAAGGGTTTTTACTGGGAGCTTTTTCTCAGCGAGCTAAGGGTGTAAGGGCAGGGTGTCATATTGTATCATATTGTATGAAATGTAAAGCCCACTGAGACAAATGTATTTGTGCTTTTGGGCTATACAAATAAAACTGATTTGATTTAACAGCGACTTCATGCAAACTTACTTGAGCTTTAACAGAAGCGCTAGCTGCATGAACGTAAACAGAAGTCCCCACAGACACAAGGAGGAAATGAACGCTATTTTTATATAGTTTTTCTTAATGCCTTTGTCATGGGTATGCTCACCCAGGAACAACAGCTGGCGTAGTAAAAACACAGAAAGAGTGTTTTATGGTCTCAATGTCTAACCCTACATTTTCCCATGTGTGACATCACACATGGTAAAATGTAGGGTTAGGATTAACAGGACAGCTCGGCCAAGGGAAGACTGAGGGTAGAAAAACCTCATTCATTATATTATAATAGCGATTTTATAATGATAGAACCCGGTTCCGTATGGGTGAAGTATTCCTTTAATGATAAAGTGTATTAAAATGCTATTTAAACATCTACCAATAGACTTAATACCAAATAAAAAATGTCCGTCATAACTTATTTTTTTTACTATATTTACTTTTCTGCATGACATTTCTTTCCCAGCCTTTAGTTTGAAATGTCAACAACAGGTTTCATAATGTCAGCGTCATGTCTGTCTGTCTGTTAGCAGTGAAGCAAACTGGGACACAAACACTGTCACAACTTCTCCTTTTCTCTGTGTGTGAGTGCGTGTGTGTGTGTGTGTACGTGTGTCTGCACGTGTGTGTGTGTGACTGCGTGTGTACGTGTGTCTGCACGTGTGTGTGTACGTGTGTGTGTGTGTGACTGCGTGTGTGTGTGTCTGCGTGTGTGTGTGTGTGTGTGTGTGTGTGTGTGTTTATAACTTCAACAGAAAGGGAAGTGTGTAATGTTGTGAGGTTATTCCCACAATGTCCACAGGTGCTGATACATTATATAAAGTTCCTTAGCTTAAAAAAAAATGAGGTAATAGGGGTTTTACTCACTTTTCTTGCCAGCACTCTAGACATTAATGGTTGTGTGTTGAGTTATTTTGAGGGTACAGTACATTTACACTGTTATATAAGCTGTGTACACTGACTACTTTACATTGTATCAAAGTGTCATTTCTTCAGTGTTGTCCCGTGAAAAGATATAATGAAATATTTGAAGAAATTTGAGGGCTGTACTCACTTTGGTGAGATACTGTATATATTTACCAATATTGTCTGTCTGTCTCTCTCTCTAACTGTCTGTCTGTCTCTCTCTAACTTTCTGTCTGTCTGTCTGTCTGTCTCTCTTCTCTCTCTCTCCTCTCTCTTCTCTCTCTCTAACTTTCTGTCTCTCTCTCTAACTTGTCTGTCTGTCTCTTCTTTGTCTGTTCTTCTGTCTGTCTGTTCTGTCTTCTCTCTTTTCTCTCTCTCTCTCTCTCTCTCTCAACTGTCTGTCTGTGTCTCTCTCTAACTGTCTGTCTGTCTCTCTCTCTCTAACTGTCTGTCTGTCTGTCTCTAACTGTCTGTCTCTCTCTCTCTCTCTCTCTCTCTCCTGTCTGTCTGTCTGTCTGTCTGTCTTGTCTGTCTGTCTGTCTGTCTGTCCAGATGGTATTTTGGGACGATGAACCGCTTTGAGGCTCAGAGTAACCTGTTGGGACCAGGAAACCAGGAGAGCTCCTTCCTCATCCGACAGAGTCAGAAGGACCAAGTGGGATACGTCCTGTCAGGCAAGACAAGGAGGGTTTAAACATGGGTTGCGTTCCGAATCTCATACTCTTTCTTTTTTCTATTCTACATACTACATCCAACGATAAAAAGAATCTAGTTAGGATGCAGTAGGCATACTATTGGGACATACTTTACTCTCTTATTTCATCATAACGTCGCGCCTTGATCTTGCCTCTTGCTTTTATATCCGTCGCATCCCCGTTTGTTTTCATTGGAGGCTTCGCTGATGACGTCACTTCACGTGCCACTGGATTGTGGGTCAGAATCGCCCAAATAGGATGCACTTTTCAACACTAACAATCTTGGCCGCATGAAGTAGGACATCCGGGTACTTCTAACCATCCTAAATCTGGCCACAAGAATCGGACATCCTAAATCTTCTTTCTACATATATATAGTAGAAAGTATGCGATTCGGAACGCAACATGGTCTTAAAATGAAAGGGTGAATAAGAGGTGTACTTGGTGTTAGCCTGTTAAAATTAGTCTTAAAAATGCATTTTGGGCAAGTTTTAAAGAACAAAATGTCTCATAAATCAGACAATTAACAACATACAGTATATGAGAAAATCCTTCTTTAATAACCTTCAGTGAATCAGAGGTGAATATGGTGTTAGTGTGTTAAAATAGGTCTAAAAAAATGCATTTTCGGCATGTTTTTATGAACAAAATGTATCATAAATCATACAATTAACAACATATGAACAAATCCTTCTGTAATAACCTTCAGAATAGTGCCAAGAATGATTATGGAAAGTTTAGTTGATGTAAATGCTTTAGAAAATAAGATTTTTAGTTCAGAGTATTGAAGAAAAAAACTAGTGTTGAGATAATGGCCGTTTGAGATGGTTGTATAGGAGAAATATACAGACACAAACAGACAAGGTTTAGTCAAATAAACACCTGAATGTGCATTTTGGACCTTTTTGATTTATACTAGTATGAAAGAAGACATGTTATGGAAGATAAATAGACAAAAATCTCAAAATTGACCAGTGCTTGAAAAAAACATTTTGCCTGTGTCTTTCTGATACCCGAGTAAAGTGCAAAATGAACAAATAAATAAATAAAGCATTTGGGTTTTATCTGACGCCCTTTTGAAAGTAGAGCAATGGCACAAGCGTAACCAAATCAAATGTCAGTGTTTATGTTTGCAACCGTTTCATAACCCAGATTGATTTTTTACCTTATTTTGGCTGTTTTTGCAACAACAGCTTAAAAATTCAGTGATTAAAAACAACTAAATATTGCTTGCGGGCGTTTTGCTATAGCTAAGCTGGGCCCCCTTTGTTAACATACCAGTTTACAGACCCTAGGCTGTGTATTAACACTGGATTTTCTTTCAGGGCAAACGCAGTACGGACAGGTAGCCAAATTCACTGATTTTGACAAAGTGATTTTGATAACAAGCGTTCTCCAGAATCACTGACTACATCTTTTTAAGGAAACATTTGAGCTGTAGCCACAAACTTTGATTGATTTTAAAACATTTAATAAGATGTCTTTTTAGCTAAAAGACTACTCAGTGCTACAAAGGAAATTATAAAATTCCACTATGGTACGTTAATGTGTTCAGAGAAATCCTAAACAAATAACGAAACTTAGAGCTGTTTTTCTTATGTATTTAATAGCTGTAGCCACTTCTGTGTGTGTGTGTGTGTGTGTGTGTGTTGCCTTGGTGTATATGTGAATCTATCTGACTTATTGCGTCCGTGTGTGTATATTTCTGACATGGTGTGTGTGTGTTCTGAGATAGTGTGTGTGTGTATCTTTCTGACATGGTATGTGTGTGTATCTTTCTGACATGGTGTGTGTGGTGTGTATCTTTCTGACTTGGTGTGTGTGTGTGTATCTTTCTGACATGGTGTGTGTGTGTGTTCTGAGATAGTGTGTGTGTGTGTGTGTGTGTGTGTGTGTGTGTATCTTTCTGACATGGTGTGTGTGTGTTCTGAGATAGTGTGTCTGTGTGTGTGTTCTAACTTGATGTTTATTGTGTGTATCTGTCCCCTGCAGTTCGCTCCAGCAGTCGTGTGAAGCATTTTAAGATCCTCAGAGCCGACAAGAGGAATGTCTACGTGGAGCCAAACTGTCACTTCAGCTCTCTGATAGACTTAGTGGACACTACTGCAGCAACAGCCTCAACAACATGGACCCACTGGGAGAGCCATGCAAGAGGGTAGGACTGTGTGTGTGTGTGTGTGTGTGTGTGTGTGTGTGTGCAAGACTCGGGTAGGACATGTGTGTGCAATGCAAGAGGGTAAGACGGGCACAGATATTTTAGTTTTTATATGATGAATATAATGATGAAAGCACTATCAAATAGTAAAAAGGTAGTACAAAATGCAAAAAAAATAAGTTGTGTGTGTGTGTGTGTCAAGGACACTGTGCCGAACACACTTACCACGCTCAACTATGTTTTCTTTGCTTCACTTTCAACAATTTTTTTTTTTATCTTTATTTTTTACAAAACTAACAAACACTGCCAGTAAGAGGAAGCTTTGGAGGGGTAGTGAGAGTAAATATGGAAACTAAAATCACACTCCGATATGTTCAATCGTTTATTTTTTTTGTTTCGTTATTCGTTTGTTCCTCTAATTTCTGCTCATGTGAAGAGAAACAAGAAGTGTCGAAATTCAGTTATGACAAAAACAAAATCCCCCGAGTTAAGTTATTGCTATAGTGAAGAAAATTCATCTGTATTATATTGTAAACTGAGGTGTGTGTGTGTTTGTCTGTCTGTCTGTGTGTGTATATGTGTGTGTCTCTCTGTCTTTGTGTGTGTGTGTCTCTCTCTATATATCTGTATTATTCTGTGTGTGTCTGTGTGTCTCTGTACATGTCTGCCTGTGTATGTATGTGTGTCTGTCTGTCTGTCTGTGTTTGTGTTCTTACCTGTGTGTCTCTGTATATGTCTGCCTGTGTATGTATGCGTGCATGTCTGTCTGTCTGTGCTTGTGTTCTTACCTGTGTGTCTGTATATGTCTGCGTGCCTGTGTGTGTATGCGTGTCTGTCTCTGTCTGTCTGACCCTCTGTGTGCATTATTCTATATATGCATGACCTCTCCAGCATATACTCTTTTAATCTTTACATGTGTTAATGTATTTGTTGAGTGTGTGCAAATAAATAAATACCTAAAAAATAAATACCTATGCTTGTCTCCCGTCCCCAGAAGAAGCCGGAGCCTCCAGAGCTGATCCTGGATGAGTGGGAGCTTCCCAAGGACCAGTTCACCCTGGGAGAGCAGCTGGGCAGCGGATACTTCGCAGACGTCCACCGAGGAACCTGGAAAAACATCATTAATGTCGCCATCAAGATCCTCAAAAGTGGTAAAATAATCACACATTTTTCACCAATTTTATCAACTTTTTTTTTTCACCAATTTATAGGCAATTTTTCACCAATTCTTCAACTATTTATCGTGTATTTATCGTAATGTAATGTGCTTTATTTATACAGCCCTTTACAACAGTCCTTTCGGTGTACCAAAGTGCTTTACAAGAGAGAATAAATAAAAACTATTTAAAAAAAAACAAAAATTAAAAATACATCAAAATCAAATAAGATAAAATACGACAAGATAAGATCAAATCATCTATTTATCATTCAAGATTCAATAACTTTATTTGTCATATGCACATTAACAATTACAGCAGTCAGTCATTGGCAATGAAATTCTTAAGTCCGAGGCTCCTCTCTCAACAATGTGAATTTGACCTTTGACCTCCAAAATCTATTCAGTTCATCTTTGAGTCAGAGTGGACATTAGTGCAAAGTTTGAAGAAAATCCCTCAAAGCGTTCATGAGATATCGCGTTCACAATAACGAACCCAAAAAAAAGCTATCTCCGACATGTAGAAATAAGTACTGCCAAAAAGTACTGCCAAAATTAACACTATCAAATGCACAGATGAAAACTGACTTATTTTCCAGTGTTGTGGACTAAATCAAATCAAATCAAACAACTTCATTTATCCCAGAGGGCAATTCAGTTCAGCAGTCCTACACACACTAAGCAACACATAACAGACAATATACAGCGAATAAAAAACAATTAACAGGACACAGGATATGTCAGAGAGACACAATGGCTGGGCATGAGTAGGCCTGCACAGTTAAAAGAATAAAAAACATCAGATCCAAGTGAATAAATAAGTAAGGTACCTAACAACGACACTGATACCCAAGTGGTACAGCAACTAATATATGACTAATATAAATACCATTGTTCCATAGTGTGAACATGTTACATCACATCTCAGTGAAACTTTAGGAGTGGTTCAAGACATATTCCAGTCCATATCTGTCATTAGAATCTATTTTAAACCTTCAGATGTTGTCAATCGTAAAAGCGAACAATAGCAGCATTGTTAAGAGCTGTTATGACACACGCTTTGGTATGATAATCTAATCGGACAATTATCTTTAGGAATTTTAACATGCGCTATTGTTTACACAGTCATAAAATACCTGTAACTGGAGTCAACTGAGGGCAGATTGAGGGAGTGTTCATGTCGGGCATTTTTCACCTTTTTATTTATACAGGTAAATCCCATTGAGACCGGAGACTCTTTTTCAAGGGAGACCTGTTCCCATTTACACGTTACCATTCACACACACATTCATACACCGATAGCAGCAGGCTTACTATCGACATTCACACGAGGCAAGGTGGGTGAAGTGTCTTGCACAAGGACACAACAACCATGACACAAGTGGCAGGGCGGGGATTGAACCGCCAACCCTTTGATCATCAGCCGACCCGCTCTACCAACTGAGCCACAGTCGCCCCAGGGCCTGTAGTTCACTTATCTGATTTGAACATGATGACTCATTTTATTTCACAGTAATTATGTGTAACTCTTCCTCTAGGCAGGGGGTAAATGGTTCCAGAATTTAACCTTCAGAATAGTGTTAAAGGCCTACTTCACCGGTTATTTTTTTTTAGAAATCGGTTAATCCTAGACTGAGAAAGAGCAGAAAGAGTGTTTTATGGTCTCACTGTCTAACCCTTACTAGTGGGACATCACACTAGTAAACATATAGGGTTAGGATTAACAGGACAGCTGGGCCAAGGGAAGACTGAGGGAAAGAAAAACCTCATTCATTATATCATAACAGCGATTTTATAATGATAGAACGCCGGTTCCGTATGGGTGAAGTATTCCTTGGAATGATATTTTCAGTGTTGTGGCTTGTCCTTTCCTCATGTGGACACAACAAAACAAATGATGCAAGGCTAGAATCCCCCTCTTAGTAACCTGCATTTTAGGGACTTTGTAGGTTAAAAAAAACGAGCTTTCCTCCTAAAATCTCGATATGTTCATATGCGATAAATGGTCATGAGATTTCAGTGTGGTAAAGACTTTTTTTTGTTTCCATTTTAACCTGCAATTTTTATTTTATTTGCTTCTTTTATTCGCTTTTAAATGTTTTATAATGTGTTTTATGTATTCTAATCTTGCCCCTGTAAAGCACTTTGAGTGGCCTTGTGTCTGAATTGTGCTATATAAATAAACTTGCCTTGCCTTGGTTTCCTTCTGTTCCTCTTTTAGGTTTCATTATTCATTCCTTTTTAATCCTCTTTGTGTGTGTCTCTTTCTCTCTCTCTCTCTCTCTCTCTCTCTCTCTCTCTCTCTCTCTCTAGATTCTGAGTTGAACCACCGGGAGTTTCAGCGCGAGGTCCAGATCTTAAAGTCTCTGCGTCACCGTCACCTCATCTCTCTGTTCGCGGTGTGTTCGGCCTCGGCCCCTTATTACATCATAACGGAGCTCATGGCCAAAGGCAGCCTGCTCAGCTTCCTCAGAGGTACAAACACACTAGCATAGCATAACGTAGCACACTTCCTCTGCTATTCAGTATGGTAGAAAAAAGATTTAGGATGTCCTAATACATGTGGTCGGATGCAGCATGCTGAAAAATACCCGAATGTCCTACTAGATCTGGACATTAGAAATATGGACTCACCTCTCACCTTCAAATCCCACCTTAAAACACATTTATTTAGGCAGGCATATACTCACCCATAGACTGAAAATCTGCTGCAAGCTCTGTGCTTTTTAAACTTGTTTTAATTGTGTTTTTGCCTTGTTTTATGCTTGTTAGGCGACCTTGAGTGCCCTGAAAGGCGCCATATAAAATAAATGCATTATTATTATTATTATTATTATTATTATTAATTGAAGTGAAAAAAAAAAGTTTTTTAAAGAAATGTTTGAATAAATGTGCAAATGTTGCTATATCTACTCATTATGTTTGTTGTTACATTTGCATCTCTTTCTCCAAAAATATTTCTGTGTTCTAGGGGAAGGTCAGAGTCATTATCAAGGTAGGGTGTGTGTGTGAGCTTACCACACCATATTCGCTCATCTGAGTCTCTGGAAACTTTCAAGTCCACTCTTAAAACTCACCTTTTTTCACAGGCTTTTACGTTTTAATGAATTGTTTTGTGTCATTGCTGTAAGTGTTTTTTAATGTGTGCTGTTGTATTTTAATTTATGTATTTTATGTAAAGCACTTTGGTGAATTTAGGTTCTTATAAGGTGCTATATAAATGTGACCTTGACTGTGTGTGTGTGTGTGTGTGTTAGTTAATGAGTGTGTGTGTGTGTGTGTGAGTGAAAACTAAAGCTATCCTTGTCTGCTCTAGGGGAGGGTCAGAGTCATTATCAAGGTAGGGTGTGTGTGTGTGTTAATGAGGGTGTGTGTGTGTTAATAAGGGGTGTGTGTGTGTGTGTGTTTAATGAGGGGGTGTGTGTGTGAAAACTAAAGCTATCCTTCTCTGCCCTAGGGGAGGGTCAGAGTGTGGACGTAGCGTCTCTGGTTGACATGGCGGCGCAGGTAGCTGATGGGATGTCCTACCTGGAGGAGCAGAAGAGCATCCACAGAGACCTGGCAGCGAGGAACGTCTTAGTGGGAGAAGATTACATCTGTAAGGTGGCCGACTTCGGACTGGCCAGGGTCATCAAGGTAGGGTCCAATCAAGCCACTAGTTTATTTAAAGGGCTAGTTCAGTAATTTTAAAGTGTGGTTGGAGTGGGTTCTTGTGAAAAGTTACTCTGTCACCTTATGGAGATGGCAATCAGTCACTATAAGCAGTGTGGGGGAGACCTGGCTGTAGCAGAAGTCAGCCTTGTAGTTTTGTAGAGGGGGCCAGAAGAAAAAAAAAATGTCTTGCCACATTTACTGTATAAATGCTAACCTAATAAATTATTATACCTTCAAAAAAATACAGGCATGTACGCATAAGTACCTCATACAACCCCACATTAAAAATACTGAACTATCCCTCTTAAGGCCTTGGCACACCGGGCACGACGTGAATAAACGGCACGTAAAAGCGAATGCTTTGAAATGTGAATTGTAGCGTCTCACTTTAAGAAGCGACGTCCCAGAAAAATCAAACTCGGTTCAAAAAAATAAAAGACGCAAATTTGCGGCGCGAAACTACAGCGCTGGTGTGGAAGCTTGTATTGACTCTGTATACGTTCGTTAATTAACAAATTAATCGCACGAATAAAACTCGCCCGGTGTGCAAAGGCCTTTAGAGGTTGATACATCAAATTTGTCGTGAAAACTCTCAGGACATGTAGCTAAACATGGCAAGATCTAAATGTTTGATTTCACATATTTCATCGTATTGATAGGCAGACAAACTTTGACTTTGATTTTGAAACATAAAGATCAATATGTTCTTAAGCTAAGCCAATACTTTTAAGTGCATGTGACACAAATGATTAAATTCCACTGTGGGGAAATCAACCATTGTAGGAATATTAAAGTTATTCGTAGTTCTTTTTTTAAGGGCAAGGCAAGTTTATTTCTATAGCACAATTCAGACACAAGGCCACTCAAAGTGCTTTACAGGGGCAAGATTAGAATACATAAAACACATTATAAAACATTTAAAAGTGAATAAGTCTATAATTTCTCTTATATATTTTGTAGGAGCCGTTCTACATCTCAGATGATAAGAAGATTCCCTACAAGTGGAGCGCTCCGGAGGCCATCAGCCACGGGAAGTTCTCCAACAAGTCTGACGTCTGGTCCTTTGGCATTTTGCTCTATGAGATAATCACCTACGGATGTGTTCCCTACCCAGGTTAGTGGGGTTCTGTCTGTCTGTCTGTCTGTCTGTATGTGTGTGTCTGTCTGTGTGTGTGTGTGTGTATCTCTCTGTCTGTCTGTCTGTCTGTCTGTATGTGTGTGTCTGTCTGTGGTGTGTGTGTGTGTGTGTGTGTGTGTGTGTGTGTGTGTGTCTGTCTGTCTGTCTATGTGTATCTCTCTGTCTGTGTGTGTCTGTCTATCTCTGTCTGTGTGTGTGTGTGTGTGTGTGTCTGTCTGTCTGTCTATCTATCTATGTATCTGTCTGTCTATGTGTATCTCTCTGGCTGTGTGTCTGTCTGTCTGTCTATGTGTATCTCTCTGTCTGTGTGTGTGTGTGTGTGTGTGTGTGTGTGTGTGTGTCTGTCTATGTGTATCTCTCTGTCTGTGTGTGTGTGTGTGTGTGTGTGTCTGTCTGTCTATGTGTATCTCTCTGTCTGTGTGTGTGTCTGTGTGTGTGTGTGTGTGTGTCTGTCTGTCTATCTATGTGTGTCTGTCTGTCTGTCTGTCAGTGTTAATATCGTTGAAGAGACTAAGACAAAAAATATTTTTATATAAATAAAAAGTCCTAAGATCAAAATGTAAAACGCATGGGAAAAAAAACAATCACTTTTATAGATTCACTTATTCTTTTCTTTTTTTGTCCCTCCTCTCTCCCCTTAGCGTTCAGTAACCAGGAAGTGTATCAGCAGGTATCCAACGGTTACAGAATGCCGTCTCCGGCTACATGTCCAGACTTCCTCTACAGCATCATGTTGAAGTGTTGGAGCGCAGAGCCAGAGGACAGACCCGACTTCAAATCACTGAAAGCTAAACTGGAAAGCAGCTCGTATGAAATGGACTCCATTTACTCACCAGCTGCCACAGGAGAGCAGTAGAGAGACAGACAAAAATCTACATATTTTCCTGCTAAAGACCTACTTCACCGGTGGAAATATGAAGGTGTATTGAACTCTGAGATCCTATGTAGTATAAATGTGCAAACATTTTAGAAATCGGATCATCCTAGCCTGAGAAAAGGCAGAAAGAGTGTTTTATGGTCTCACTGTCTAACCCTACATTTTACTAGTGTGACATCATAACAGTAAAAATGTAGGGTTAGGATTAACAGGACAGCTGGGCCAAAGGAAGACTGAGGGAAGAAAAACCTCATTCATTATATTATAATAGTGATTTCATAATGATAGAACGCCGGTTCTGTATGGGTGAAGTATCCCTTGAAGTAGCCTGGTCCTACCAGACCATCGTACTTCATTTCATTTGTACAGAAGGTCTGGAATCGCTCAATAGACAAACGTTAACTCACTTGAAGGCTGGTGTCTGTTGAAGTTTAAAACTATTGGATCTGCCCAGTGCCACTCTGGATCTGCCAACCAATCGCATAACGTTTAATTGTGACATATGTCATGCGCCGGCATCTGACTACAACTGAAACTCAACGTCATTGTTCTCAGCCACTCCCTCTGTTCGCTGATTGGACCGGTAAAAATCTATCCGGAGAAAACCTAAGAATACCATGGACCCAGACTGACTACTGAAGGGAAATTAAAATTGAGCGGAAGTAGGAAGGCGGGCGGTGCCAGGCTAGCTATTAAGTATGGTAGAAAAACAATTTAGGAAGTTGCAATACATGTGGGAAAATGAAGCATACTGAAAAATACCCTGATGCCCTACTACTACATCCGGTTGGGATTTTTAGTGTGGGAATCTCTCTTTTTTTTTTTTTTTTTTTTTTTTTTAAAGATTCTGACCCACAATCCATTGCACAGCGGACGTGACGTCACATCGAAGTCCAAACCTTCAAAAATAAAAACTGATCTATGTAAATATTTTCAATGTCTTTTAAAGTAATGTTTTTTTTGCTTTGTTTTTAATTTTTTTTTGTAACATTAACAAAATTCCAAAGCAAAAATGTCAATAATTATCTTGTTCCAGTTCGTCCACTGTGATTTCTTTTTTTATTTTAATTTTTTTCTAGTATTCTGTGACGATTAACTGAATTAAGTGTTGGACCATTCATTGGACTAAAAAAAATACTTTTAAATATGTTGTGTGAATCTAAGAAACTGATGGACATTTTTCACAAATGTATATATAAATAAACCAAAAGTGAACCAACATCTTGTATGAAATAAAATTATTATTGTCAAGTGTCTGTAATATCTACCTTTGTCCAGCAGGGGGAAGCACAGTCATATGCTCTTAAGATCTAATTTTTAACAGAGGTTTTTTTTCCCCCAAAATAGTCACCATCAGTTCCTGCTTTAATAAAATATGTGCTATTTCAGTGTTTAACTGCATTTCTCAAATATTATAAAATAAATTCTTGGTTGCTATATAAATGGGAAAATAGCAAAACTTAAAGCAAAGTTTGTGCCTTCCAATAAGTATCAAGGGTCCAGGGATATGTTCTAGATGCAAGGGCCTTAAAAACTGAATCAAAGCCATGAAAATAATATAAAATATCAATAAAATGTAGTAGAAAGAAATCCTTTTTATTCATTGTGTTCGAACAGAGGCGGCTGTGGCAAAGTGGTTAGGGCGATCGACCACACAACTACAGGGTCGGAGATTCGATACCCCGTCTCCCCGCCACATGTCCAAGTGTCCCTGGGCAAAGAGCCACTGAACCCTAAATGTCTCCTGATAGTTAAGTCTGCTATCGGTGTATGAATGTGTGTGTGTGAATGGTAGCGTGAATGGGAACAGGTCTCCCTTGAAAAAGAGTCTCCGGTCTCAATGGGATTTACCTGTAGAAATAAAAGGTTAAAAAGAAATGTTGATCGCATGTCACGTTTTGTTCCCACACCTTTTTAAAATCTTGTCCGTCTACATGCTTATGAAACGCTCGGCTAGTGTCACGTTTCAGTCTGATAGATACACCTGTGGAACGGCACGTACTTATCTGATGCCTTGTAAAAGCAACACACACACACACACACACACACACACACACACAGAGTTATTTGCATAACACTATTTTTCTTTTCCTTTCAACGTTGCACAAAATGTGACATGTTGCTTGTACACACACAGTCCTACAGAAAGATCTCTTTGTGTCATACCAGTGATGATGCAGCACTTTCACACACACACACCAGAATCTACATGTGGGTACTGTGTGTGAGTCACTGAGGTCATTTGGGTCAGTGCCAGGACAGACTGGTTCATGAAACTGAATATACAGTGAGTGAGTGAGTGTGTGTGTATGTGCGTGTGTGTGCATGCCTGTGTGTGTGTGTATGTATGTGTGTGTGCATGCCTGTGTGTGTGTGTGTGTGTATATGTGATTCACAATGCTCCAGTGCTGCAGAGTCACGTTGCCCAGTTAACCCAGTTAAACGCTATGAATGCGGGACGGTCCCATATAGAGTGAGACCCTCAAATTACTCTGAGGTGGACCCCGTGAACTCTACTAACAATCAATATCAATCAATATCCTTAATTTAACCAGGTAAAAATTACTTGAGAATAAAATCAATTTTTCAAGAATGACTTGGCCAAGAAGGCAGCACCATGATACAATAAGCTCAATCAATCATTGGATCCCCGGCACCGGACAGGAGGGTGTTAGCAGTAAAACTAGTGGTAGCTGGTATTACATAGAGTGCTATCCGATTGTCAACAACCCAACAATCTTAATAACACTATATATAAAAACGTGTAAGGCCGTTAAGTTAAGGCGACCGTGGCTCAGGTGGTTAAGCGGGTTGGCCAATGATCCAAGGGTTGGCGGTTCAATCCCCGCCCGGCCACCTGTGTCATGGTTGTTGTGTCCTTGGGCAAGACACTTCACCCACCTTGCCTTGTGTGAATGTGTATGACTGCTGTATGTTTGAGGTGGTGGTCGGAGGGGCCGTAGGCGCTGAATGGCAGCCACGCTTCCGTCAGTCTGCCCCAGGGCAGCTGTAGCTACTATTGTAGTTTACCACCACCAGACTGTGTGTGAATGAATGGAACCTGGAACCCTGTAAAGCGTCTTTGAGTGCCTTGAAAAGCGCTATATAAATCCAATCCATTAAGTTTGTCTGTTCTGTGCTACTGTAGAAACATGGCGGTGCAACATGGCGGCCTCAGCGCCCTGCTCCTATGTAGATATAAAAGGCTCATTCTAAGGTAAAAAACAAATACTTTTATTCAAACATACTAATGAATATTATATTGCATTTCTACCACGTCTGTTCTGAAAAACTCATGGTGTCGGATTGCAGCAAACTTGGCACAAACTTTTCTTACACAACTCACAGTCTGCCCCATATATAGTATGAGGTTGGCTAAGGGTGTGTGTGTGTGTGTGTGTGTGTGTGTGTGTGTGTGTGTGTGTGTGTGTGTGTGTGTGTGTGTGTGTGTGTGTCTGACCGACATTCAGAATGAGGTTTGAAAAGGGAGTGTACCGCCTACAGCCCGGGAAAACCGCCAAAATTATGTTTTCATAATCAACCGGTAAATCTGGGTTCAGGCCTTGAACCCGCTCACCCTGAGACAACACACACACACGCACGCACGCACGCACGCACGCACGCACGCACGCACGCACACACACACACACACACACACACACACACACACACACACACACACACACACACACACACACACACACACACACACACACACACACACACACACACACACACACACACACACACACACACACACACACACACACACACACACACACACACACACACACACACAATACTTATTTAGTCATAAGAACCACAGCCACATAGCCCGCCTCATCGAAACTTAATTTCTAGTATCAAGTTTATCAAACTTAAATGACAATAATATCTTTAATGTGGATTGATAAATATGCCTATAACTCTTTTCAGATGATTTACTATCATGAGACTAACTCCCAAAATAACATAGTAAGAGGATGTTGTGGATTTGGGTTTTACAGGTGGGGCTTTAATGTACTGTATTTAAATCTAACTTTTTAAACATTTAAAAAAATCTTAATGGCCATAAGACTGAGAGTGACAAGTTACATAAGGATTACCACACACACACGATTAAACACACACGATTACACACACACACACACACACACACACACACACACAATTAAACACACGATTACACACACACAGTCTCTCAGCTCTCTCCCTCTCTCTTACACACAATGACCTTTATACAGACTAAACTCCACACCCAGGGGATTTCTCATGAGAGCAAAATCACAACAACAGTGTAACGTGCCAGTGACTGTGTGTGTGTGTGTGTGTGTGTGTGTGTGTGTGTGTGTGTGTGTGTGTGTGTGTGTGTGTGTGTGTGTGTGTGTGTGTGTGTGTGTGTGTGTGTGTGTGTGTGTGTGTGTGTACGTGTGTGTGTGTGAAAAGTTTCTGTCATCCTTCTTGTCTGCAGCTGTCTTATCAATCTGTAGCTATTCACAAGCAACACATTTTATCTTATCCTACGTTTTTTTTTGTGAAAACAAAATTACAAATTCAAAACATCAATAACACAAAAACAAACATGTCATTGACTCCATCCTTGACTCGATAACGTGTGTCACAAAAAACCAAAACACAGACTGTTAAACCTGCAGTGTGTAGAATTTTGGGTTTTATGTCCTAGCAGATTTTGTAGAAAGTAATTATAATATCCATAAGTACATTTAATTTAGTGCATAATAGCTGAACATTTTTTTTTGAATTATTTTTGTTTCCCTTAGAAAGGGTCTCATATATGTCCATATTTCTGCATATCTTGGACCAAGGCCTAGTGCCGCCATCTTGAAAGTGTCATAGTTGGAATGTCATCAGGTGCATTGTTTAAAATTTAGAATTGTTCTTGTCCTTGAAGGCCACTGTAGCTTCTATTATTATTCGAAAGGGTTTGGGTTACCCAGGGAGCGTTGCATTCTAGAACTTTGTAGAACTTTCTTGATGATGTCATATTACACACTGCACCTTTAAATGTGGGTTGGCGCTGAATATACAATCATTCCTAGATGTCTGCAAGATGCTATAACTTCATTTATCTTTGAGGGATTTTTCTTCAAACTTTGCACCAATGTCGACTCAGACTCAAAGATGAACTGAATAGATTGTGGAGGTCAAAGGTCAAAGGTTACTGTGACCTTCCATATTGTGACCACAAAACACACTGTGTAATGTGACATCATCAAGAAAGTTCTACAAAGTTCTAGAATGCAACGCTCCCTGGGTAACCCCAACCCTTTTGAATAATAACAGAAGCTACAGTGGCCTTCAAGGACAAGAACAATTCTAAATTCTAAACAATGCACCTGATGACATTCCAAAAACATGGATTCCTCCATAAGACTTGCCTGCTCAATGGACAAAATGTAATATTAATATTTGTAATTCTCCGCTCAGGAGGATAATTCAGATTATTGGCAGAGGTGATTTTACACCAATGAGGACATATTTATGAACGAGGATATTTATTTTAGCTAATGAATTACTTAACATGTTACACAGTGTCCCTTTAAGGGATTTTTGTCAAATTTGGCACAAACTATTCCTGCGTTCCAATCCTCATACTTCCCTACTATTTAGTACACCAGAAAAAGATTTAGGATGTCCCAATACATGCATGTCAATTGTGGTATGCTGAAAATACATACATGCTCCACTAACGCAAACTGTTGCAGCCCAGTGAGATAGGGGCTTTTGCCTCTTGGTTTCATGTAGTTTGCTCAAAATAATATGGCAGTTTTATTATGTAGCAACAGTGGAGAAAGGGACAGTAAATATGGGACATGAGGAAGGATGAGGGAGGGGTCAGAGGAGAGAGAGAGAGTGTGTGTGTGTGTGTGTGTGTGTGTGTGTGTGTGTGTGTGTGTGTGTGTGTGTGTGTGTGTGTGTGTGTGTGTGTGTGTCTGCGTGCCGTAAAAGTGTGTGTGTGTGTGTGTGTGTGTGTGTGTGTGAGAGAGAGAGAACGTGTGTGTGTGTGTGTGTGTGTGTGTGTGTGTGTGTGGGGAGAGAGAGAGAACGTGTGTGTGTGTGTGTGTGTGTGTGAGAGAGAGAGAGGAACGTGTGTGTGTGTGTGTGTGTGTGTGTGTGTGTGAGAGAGAACGTGTGTGTGTGCAGAGAAGAGTAGAGGCACTTCGTGTCTTAGAGGGAAACTTAAGCAAGCTACTGATCGTTCTACCTGATACTCCACTGTCCATCCATCCGTCTATCTATCTATCTATCTATCTATCTATCTATCTATCTATCTATCTATCTATCTATCTATCTATCTATCTATCTATCTATCTATCTATCTATCTATCTGTCTATCTATCTATCTATCTATCTATCTATCTGTCTGTCTGTCTGTCTATCTATCTATCTATCTATCTATCTGTCTGTCTGTCTATCTATCTATCTATCTATCTATCTATCTATCTATCTATCTATCTATCTATCTATCTATCTATCTATCTATCTATCTACCACATTTTCTGGATTTATCTGATATTTTTGTGCATCTCAACTGTGGATCTTAAAACTTTTACCTACAACCAAAACAATCAGCAAAGGTAAGACTTTTAAAACTGTTCTAACTTGTATAACTCCTTGACTTTAGACTCTAGACTTTAGACAAAAACAGAATATCATATGTCATTATGGGCCGGTTTCGCAGACATGGATTAAGCCTAGTTCTGGACTAAATTGTACTTTCAATGGACAATCTCCATTCAAAATTCCATTTAGTCCAGGACTAGGCTTAATCCATGTCTGTGAAACTGGCCCATATGTCCTTATAAGAGTTAAGTTAAGTGTTCAAATCACTTGTGCACCGTAGCCACTACTAGCCTAGTACGATTTGTAAACACATTTTATTTGCATCTCATGTGTCTTGCTCCTAAATTTAGTCCCGCTTGCTTTATAGAAAAAAAAAACTGTACTACTTTATACACCAAAGCGCTCTACACTTTCTAAAACATATTTCTGGTTGAAAAAACACGTATAAAAGGGTCAGATTTTATGTTTGTTCAACGTTTAACGATTTAATTTTAGACACTTGAGAGGAGGTCTTATCATTTGCCCTTTGGACTTGTGACTTGGAACCAAGAGCAGCAGCGGATCTAGTTACAGCAGATAGGCACACACACACACACACACACACACACACACACACACTAAAGATGTGTGTGTGTGTGTGTGTGTGTGTGTGTGTGTGTGTGTGTGTGTGTGTGTGTGTGTGTGTGTGTGTGTGTGTGTGTGTGTGTGTGTGTGTGTGTGTGTGTGTGTTTTAAACATCCAGCAGGAGGGTGAAGTGCCCTCTGAGGTGAAAGGATTTACAACTTGTTTTTGTGAACTTGGGGCCTCCTAAACCCTTATAGCACATAACCTCCACCATATTAACACCTGTTGTTCACTTTTACATGATCACCAGTAATAAACACACCAACCATAACGTGCAATCTGTTAGAATGCATACAAAATGAGGCTCTCTCGCTCGCTCTCTCGCTCTGCCTCCTCTCCTCTCTCTCTCTCTCTCTCTCTCTCTCTCTCTCTCTCTCTCTCTCTCTCTCTCTCTCTCTCTCTCTCTCTCTCTCTCTCTTCTCTCTCTCTCTCTCTCTCTCTCTCTCTCTCTCTCTCTCTCTCTCTCTCTCTCTCTCTCTCTCTCACCCCATTTCAACTCTGTTTCTCTCCATACTATCAAATAAAGCTTGACAATGCCCAAAAAATTATTTAATTTTTTTTTAAAGTGGACGCTAGAATTAAACACACCATAATGTTTAAAAAAGACATTGTAACTGGATATTTTGAGTCAATATTTTGCTCATATTTAGGACAAAACGGTTTGCATATCTGCACCGTCATACAGAAGGAGACCACTCTATTGACACCACTTTGACCTGTGACCTACATCTTACCCAAATATAGGTCAAACCGAGGCTCTCCGGTGGCGTAGTGGATAGAGCGTGTACCATATCGGCTCCGGCCTTCGTTGCAGTGGTCGCGGGTTCAAATCCGACCCGTGGACCTTTACTGCAGGTCATCCCACCCCCTCTCTATCTCTCTGTCTCCCCATTTCAACTCTGAACTATCTAATAAAGCTTGAAAATGCCCCCAAAAAATATATAGGTCAGACCCATATAGACTGGATATAATGGGGTTACACTCACACCAGAGCTAAATATAGTAGCTATGACTACGAGGTAACACCAACTGCTGACCTTCTAATTTGGAATCTCCTCGGCTCTCAGGAGCCAATCAAAAGCTCAGAATAGAACCTTAAAAAACGGCCAGTCATTCAGGGAAATCCAGAGATATGAGATTCATATCCTGAAGTGGATTTAGTCTCAATTCTTCACACACACACGCACGCACGCACGCACGGACGCACGCACGCACGCACGCGCGCACACACACACACACACACACACACACACACACACACACACACACACACACACACACACACACACACACACACACACACACACACACACACACACACACACACACACACACACACACACAGTGTCGTGAAGTCGCTTTATTAAAAGGAAGAGATTTAAAGGGATAGTTCAGTATTTTTGTGTGTGGTTGTATGGGGACCTTTGGCATAGTTAGTCTGTTACCTAATTAACGGCTATCTGATGGCAAACTAAAAAAAGTGACAAAATCCTAAATATAGCGTACAATTTAACCGATATTTAAAAAAAAGAAAATGTTGATAAATGACATTTTTGGATGTATACATATGAGAAAGATGAACATGTTGTAGGAAAAAGAGCCTCATGTGTGTACAGGTTTTTGGGGGCAAAGTCTGCTGTGAACTTTCCCCTAGATCCCATTGACAGAGCAGACGTATAGAAGAGTGTGTGTGTGTGTGTGTGTGTGTGTGTGTGCATGTGCGTGTGCGTGTGTGTGTGTGTGTGTGTGTGTGTGTGTGGGTTACGCTTACGCAACGCAGCAGCACAAAAGGAGAGACAGAGTTACATAAGAAATACTTTAGCACATACTTTACAGGTCGCAACTGTGTGTCAAAGACTCACAATTCAGTTTTCTTAAACCCTTTGTTGTCCCATACCAAGCAATCTTAAAGTCGCTACGAGGAACTTCTAAATATTTCTGAAACAGTCTTAATTTTCCTCTGATGATCATAAATGACATGTAACAGCAAACGAGACCATCAGTGCAAAGAATGCTAATTTTTTAATTAATTAATTCTTAATTTGTCATGGGTATATACGCTCACCCAGGAACAACAGCTGGCATAGTAAAAAACACTACCGCTTCTGTCCAAAGGGGGCGCTAGAATTAACACAGACTGAAAGCGCCTTGGGGGAAAGAAGTTATAAAAGTAGGGCATGGAGGCTTTCACAACAGAACCATGATCCCAGGAACACAAGCTGCCGATCTTATCTGTTAAAATACATTAATCTGTCGAGTTCAACTCTAAAGCAAATATTTTGAAAGTTTTTCGTTTCCAGAAAAAGACACTTTTATCTAAAAGCTGGAGGGGGACAAACAAGACCTTACACACACACAACACACACACACACACACACACACACACACACACACACACACACACACACACACACACACACACACACACACACACACACACACACACACACACACACACACACACCTTTCTTCATCGTTAGATTACCTTAGGATATTTGAGGACAGTTGTGATGGTTTACAAGTAGTAGTAGTGAAAGTCAATTTCCGCCTAACAACGGCGCTCTGTGTGTGTGTGTGTGTGTCTGTGTGTCTGTCTGTCTGTCTGTCTGTCTGTCTGTCTGTGTGTTTGACATACTAACATACGTACAGGAATCTTAACTAAGGTGTAAGTTGCTCCAGGGAAGGGATACTGGTTTTGTAGTGAAGTGCAGAACAAACAATTAGTTGTAAACGTGTTGAAATGTGACAAGAAAACATGGCTAAACTTTTCTGCTTTGTCATGCTGATGCAAAAACACCAAATATAACTTCAACACATAAAACGAAGTCCATACTTTGACCTGTGACCGGTCAGATTAGGAGATTGAAGAGACCTTGTATGATTAACACACTGTCTAATAATAGCAGCACGTGTGTACCAGGTTACGGGTTCAATAAACTGTCCCAGAGTTCATCGGAATAAATCATTTTCTATATTTGTTCGGACGTTAAACTTTCTATTTTCTGGGGCACTGGTGTAGTGGTTAGAGACACCCCCCCCCCCCCCCTCCATAGAGTCTCAGTCCTCTTCACAGCAGACCCGGGTTAGAATCCAGCCCGGGTCGTTCTCTGCATGTCATTCTCCTCTCTGTCCCCATTTCATCTCTGTCTCTACAACACTGTCTAATAAAAGCAAAAAAGAAAAATTGCCAAAATATTATCTTTTAAAAACAGACATGCGAGACTTGCAGATAGAGTAAAAAAAAATGTTCCCAATGTGAGTATCACTAGTAGGATTAGTAGGATTCTTACACATCAGGATATCAGAATAGTGGTTATACTTGAACAACTCACTTTTTATATAGTTTTAATTTTTATCTATTTATAACATTATTAATTTAAAAAAAAATTAGCATATGTACAGTACATACCTGCAGTAACTTTAATACTTTGTCTTTCTTGTGTGTAGGCCTATATATGTTTGACCATGTTGGATAATAACTCTGTCTCTACAAACTAACTAACTACTAACTAACTAACTAACTAACTAACTAACTAACTAACTAACTACTGTCTAATTAAGAAAGAAATGCCAAAAAATTATCTTTAAAAAAAAACTTTCTCTCTTTTCTCTTTCCAGGATGTTGAACTTGTAAGATCGGTGACATCACAGATCCGCCATGACCAGCGTCAACTCTCCGGCCTGTCTGCTGGCACGCAACCACTTCTACAGAAGTACAAACACACACACACACACACACACACACACACACACACATACAAGCGCAACGCACACACACACACAAACACACACACATACAAGCGCAACGCACACACACACACAACACACACACACACAAGCGCAACGCACACACACACACACACACACACACACACACGCGCACACACACACACACACACACACACACACACATACAAGCGCAACGCACACACACACACACACACACACACACACACACACAAGCGCAACGCAAAAAGCACACACACAAACGCAAAATGCAGAAAGACACGGGCACACACTCACACGCGCGCACGCACAAACAAAACGCACACACACACACGCACACAAGCAAAATGCACAGACATGCACACGCACACACACACACACACACACACACACACGGGTTCACCCTCTACCCCATAACAAACTGTAGGATCATGCACGCTGGTATTTTTAGGAAAAACACACAACCTTTGAGCCTAGTTTTGGCAGAACTCTGCGGTCGCTTAGCGGTAAATATCATCCTGTTTGCTGAGCTGGGATGTTATGGGTTCAGCACTTTAAACAACATTTACTATTATAAAACTAAAAATACTTTATTTGGCTGAAAGTAGCATGAATCTGTATCTGTATCTTCATCTCCATGTATCACTTACATGTGTAGCACTTTGTAGTTTGGTTTATTTGAAGCTATAGTACTTGCGGGATTCTTGTTGTTCTGAGTTTGTACCTTCATGGATGAATGCACTTAATGGAAGTTCGCTTAAAATTATGTAATGTATGTAATGCACAGAAAAGAGTTTGTAAAACGGTAAATCTGTAAAATTACAATGTTGATATTGTGACCACAACCAGGTGGGTTTGTATTGGCAACAACTTTTTTTTTTATCACCAAAGGTCAAGGTCAAGGGTCAAATTATTTATAAAGCACATTTACAAACAGCGGGTATGCCCAGAGTGCTGTACAGTTAAATTATAATAAAATAATCCACATTTATTACAATAAGAAACCAAAAAAAAACACATAAAATACTCAGCTCAGCTCAAAAATGAACAAAGTACTTCTGTACAGACCCAGATTGTCTGCAGATGAAACTTTAACTATTATACTACAACGAAAGTTAAAGAGAAGTGAAAAGGGGAAGGAAACTATGATGTAATATACACAAGTCAGTAGTCATTAGACCACACACACACACACACAACACACACAACACACACACACACACACACACACACACACACACACACACACACACACACACACATCAGCACGTAGCATAACATCTGCACGTGACTGAGACTTTCTGCACACGTTGTTCCCTTACAGCTGGGCGAAACAAAACAAACAAAGAGACAAGGAACTGGGAAGACACAGCAGACAGCAGACAGACAAGAGACAGACAGACAGACAACAGCAGACAGACAGACAGACAGACAGACAGACAGACAGACAACAAAGACAGACAGACAGACAGACAGCAGACAGGCAACAGACAGACAGGACAGACAGACAGACAGAACAGACAGACAGACAGACAGACAGACAGACAGACAGACAGAACAGACAGACAGACAGACAGACAGACAGACAGACAGATAGACAGAGAAGGCAGACAGATAGACAGAGAGGACAGACAGAAGACAGAGAGGCAGACAGACAGACAGACAGACAGCAGACAGACAGACAGACAGACACAGACAGACGAGAGCAGACAGACAGACGACCAGACAGACAGACAGAACGAGACCAACAGACAGACAGACAGACATGAGACAGACAGACAGAACAGACAGACAGAACAGACAGACAGTAACAGACAGACAGACAGACAGACAGAGAAGAGTATGAGCCGAAACATTCTGGCATAAATACACTGTGACCTTATTGGAACTTAAAAAAAAAAAATCAAAAGCCAGTAAAAACTTTATTAAACTCATAATACTGAAACAGAGCAGTGGGTTCATGGACATGTGAACAGGTAGAAACTCGCCTTGAGAACAAAACACAACAGTTTGATTGTTTAGACACTGATCAATTCTTTATAAAGTTTTAATTGAATATACGACTAAAAGTAAATATAAAATATAATAAGTAATATTATAACCTCCTTTGTTACTAATTTATATATATCGTCTGTTCTCTATCTTTTTTCTCTGAATATAATATATAAATCGCCCTTACTCAGTTTACTACATGAGCACACTTCATTCCACCCCCTTCTCTCATGTCCTTCCTCTTTCATCGTTTCCCCCATCTGCTTCTTTTCTCTCTCTCTCTCTCTCTCTCTCTCTCTCTCTTCTTCCTCCCTCCTCTGTCTGTCTACCTCTCTGTCTCTTTCTCTCTGTAATGATAATATATAAATGGGGCGCCCTTAGCTCAGTTGGTAGGGCGTCCCCCCCATGGGCCTCGGCCAGCAGTGGACCCGGGTTCGATTCCAGCCCGCGGTCGTTCTCTGCATGTCACTCCCCTCTCTGCCCCATTTCAACTCTGTCTCTTACACTATCAATAAAGCATAAAAATGCCAAAATACCGTCTCTCTCCTCTCTCAGATTCTCCTCCCTGGTCCAGAGCAGATGAAACCTGTGTTCAGCCTTCAGAGAGACTCAGTCAGTCAAACACACAGAGAGATCACACTGTGGGTCACCATAACAACGCCACCCGGTAAACACACACACACACACACACACACATGTATAGTATAAATCACAGTACAAAAATATTACATAATTTACTAGGAGGCCTTGTGGCATATTTACCATGTTGGATAACATTTTTGTGTGTGGTGTGTGGTGTGTGTGTGGTGTGTGTGTGTGTGTGTGGTGATGTGTGAGTGAGTGAGTGAGTGAGTGAGTGAGATGAGTGAGTGAGTGAGTGAGTGAGGAGTGAGAGATAGGTGTGTGTGTGTGTGTATACTGTACGTGCTGCAAAGACAAGCATTTCACAGCTGAGTCAGTGTGGTATTTCATATGTAGGAACCCCCCCCCCACCCCTCCCCTCTCCTCACACACTAAAGATGATTGAATCTCACTCAGTACTGACGGCTGTGCATGCACAGCATACAGTCCCAAGGTTAAACTTCACCTATTCACCCTGTGAGGTAATAATAATAATAATAATTGATAGGTTTTATATAGCGCTTTTTTGTGGTCACTCAAAGACGCTTTACATTGCATAGAAATATATACATAAAGAAAAGAAAGAAACACAAACACAAAAACAAATTAAAATAGAGTCGGGTGTGGTATGGGTGGAGTCAGGGGTCGGGTAATAATGTACTGTGCTGTACACAAAGTCATATGTTCAGCGGGTCAATATACAGGTGATACTCATAGTATTAGAATATCATGGAAAATGAATTGGAATTGAGGCAAGAATTCATGCATAAAGGGCCCCAAACCAAGTATGAGTAAATATACATGATTATACTTTATAGAGGGCTGACATTTCTGTATTTAAAATCGAATTGAATTTGGGGTTTTTAATAAGCTCTAAGCCATAATAATCAAAATGATATCAAATGAAGGCTTGAAATATCTCACTTGCATGTAATGAGTCTATATATAAAATATATTATTTTCACCTTTTAAGTTGAATTACTGAAATAAATTAACTAAATGAATCGAGTTTCACCTGTATATAGGCTACGTCACATTCACACTCACACTTACACAGTCTTAAACCTAACTCCTGACAAAAGTGGCCTTTAAAAACCAGGTTTAAGGTGGGTCGGTGAATATCTCCTCAAGACCTGTCCGTACTGTGTGTGCGACTGTGCGCTATAAAAAAAGCCTTCGTTTACTATACCCTTTGTTTAAACATCCCAGTTTACAGAGCCTAGGCTGTGTATCAACACAAAACAATTTTCAGCACACACACAGTACAGACAGGTAGCAGATCATGAGGAGATATTCACTGATTTTGACAAAAAGTGATTTTGACAACAAGCGTTCTCCAGAATCACTGACTTGGATAAGAAGTCGACAAATGTGCAATGAAAAGCGACTCTGATGAGACTCCATTTTGTTTCTCTCTCCTCCCCAGGGTTCCCCGGTGGCATTGGAAGCAAAGGATTGTGGGTAAACATCACTCTGGGCTCCAAACCACCCCGCCCCACCGACCGGGGCGTCAAGTAGCGCAAACAAGCGCACCTCATCGCTTCATATAGACTTTAAAAGGAAGTTAAAAGAAATCAGGATGCTTTTACTTCCACACTTCTGTTGCTTCTTGGATGCTAAGGATTCTACAGTCTGGTTTTGAATGGACAGCCACAGACCAAGAGGACAAACAATCCAATTAAAAAGACATTTGAAATATTAAAACATCTGACTTTTAATAATCGGAGCCTGTCAAAAGATGCCGAATCGTCTTAACCGACTTTTAGTACCGTACTTTAAAGCTACAGTGCGTACCTTTTTCTTATAAATGAATGTCGGTTACATTAAAGCCATCAAGTTGTCTCAAAGTTGATTATTAAGCCTGTCAGCTCCACAAAACTCTCTCTCTGTATTTCTCAGTATGGCAGCGTTTACAAAATAGTTAAACACTGGGAAATTACGCACTTTAGCTTTAAGCATAACATTTTTTTTTACAAGTTGGATATGAATCGTTTGACTTTTACTATTGGAGCCTGTCATGCAGTTAAATATGTTGATTGCAGTATGAAATTTGAGGCGTTTTGTGGAGTCAAAAAAATGCCAAATATAAAAAATACATTTTATACTTTCAAGCACTTGCAGTTTTTTCATGTAGATTAAATGGTGAGAAATCCTCAGTAGCAAACATTTCACTGTGAATTTTAGGAATTTCTATGTTTTTAAGATTGTTTTTATTGAGTTGTGTTCATTGAAGTTGAATGTACTAGTACAAAGGAAAATAAAATGTATGCTATGATTTGGTAGGATGTCCTAGAGGAAAGAGTGTCATCCCAGTAACCATGATGGTAAAAGTGGTTCCTCCCAGTAACCATGAGGTCTCTGGTTCCTCCTCCCAGTAACCATGAGGTCTCTGGTTTCTTCCCAGTAACCATGAGGTCTCTGGTTCCTCCTCCCAGTAACCATGAGGTCTCTGGTTCCTCCTCCCAGTAACCATAGTCTCTGTTCCTCCTCCAGTAACCATGAGGGCTATGGTTCCCCAGTAACCATGAGGTCTCTGGTTCCTCCTCCCAGTAACCATGAGGTCTCTGGTTCCTCCTCCCAGTAACCATGAGGTCTCTGGTTCCTCCTCCCAGTAACCATGAGGTCTCTGAGGTTCCTCCTCCCAGTAACCATGAGGTCTCCTGGTTCCTCTCCCAGTAACCATGAAGGATCTCTGTCCTTCGAACAAACGGGATGAAATATATAAGCAAGAGGCAAGATCAAGGCACAATGTTATGATGAAATAAATAAGTAAAAGTATGTCCCAAGTGTATGCCTACTGCCTCCTATTCCTAACTAGATTATTGTTTATGGTCAGATGTAGTATGTAGAATAGAATAAAGAAAGATTATGAGATTTGGAACGCAGGGAGAGTCTAATAACATAGAGTACTGAATCAGTTTCTGAGCTTTTCCAAAGACAACATTGTAATTGTGATTAAAATCAATTGATTGATAAATATAATACAGTTTGTATGAAGTCCTAATGGACCTGCTCAATGTTGTACTGCTTACTGAGCCTGTAATACTTTTATTTGGGCTATTAATGTACATCTACAGACGGCTTAATGAGAAGTATGGTACTGTATCATTGACTACTACAGCTGTTATTAAACAAAACCTTAAAACGCATCTAAACTGTCGTTGAGGTTCCCCTTTTAATTGTTTTATTCTCATTGATTTGTTTTTTATTTTTATTTATTTTACTTCTCTGTAGCACTTTGAGATTCCAGTAATATAAAGTGCATTACAAATAACACTTATTATTATTATTATTATATTATTATATTTAAAGTATGGACCTGGAAAATCATAATAAAAAAGAATGAAAAAAATATATATAATCAATTGATTCATTGCACAAATTGATTGTCTTTGAATATATATATCATAAAACCATGCAGGCCGGAACCATAATAAGGAAACCAGAAGAAGAACAGATGTTTTAGGATCAAATGGAGGAGAGAAATCTTCTCCTTTACTCTTTAACTTTATCCGCGACCCTCTGAAAACTGAATGACCTCGAAAAACTGCAGCGCTTCAAATTAGCCACGGAACAATTCCTCTTTTCAACCTTTCAACACTGTCATGCTGAGAGTGTGTGTAGCTGTGTGTGTGTGTCTGTGCGTGTGGCTCTGTGTGTGTAGCTGTGTGTGTGTGTGTGTGTGTGTGTGTGTGTAGCTGTGTGTGTGTGTGTGTGTGTGTGTGGAAGAGGCAGCACTTTACCATTGTTTGTTTTTCCTGTTTCACAGAGACAGCAGTGCTTTGTTATACAAACCCATTTAGTCAGATGGGAAAATACAGACGTCAGCAAAAGCATTTTTCACTGTGTGTGTGTGTGTGAGTGTGTGTGTGTGTGCAGTTTATGCAGTGGAAATGTTTGACACTGCAATGCTAATGAATAAATACATTTAAAAAAACAGCAAGGTAAATTATTTTTACAAGTGCAAGAAATGCGTTAGTTTAGTAAACAAATACTCCTCAAATTTAGCCTTTCAAACTCTTTTTAGGGTAATTTCAAACCAACAGCTCTGGACACAATCATGTTTCACAGTTAAAATCATGTAAATCATGAATGAGCCATTAGCCCAGCTGTGCTCGCCTCCCTACATTGGATACAAATTACTTTTCATAATGATTTTAAAATGTAATCGGTTATTTTCTTAAGGAGAGACACTGCAGAAAAATTATATATTTTCAGTCACTGGTAAATTGTGATATTTTTTGTCTATTTTTGTTTCCATACCATGTCTTATTTCATACTAGTATAAATCAAATACATTGAGTGTTTATTCGACTAAACCGTTGTTAAGCCCTTAGTAACAATGTTAAGAAAGAAAAGTGCTATACAAACAAAAACATTTAAAAATGAACACACAGACGTGGAGCCGACACCAACATTAGGCTGCAAGAGTCTAGTACTTTATTGCATCACAACAAAAGTGAAAAATGTTTCTTAACAAAAGGCATGTGGATGTGAAAGCACCACAGTATTACAAACACACAAACAGATTTAATACAAATGATTAAAAAAAAACAACAGGAGCTCATCAGTTGCATCATCGTCTTTGTTTTGTTTTTTATTATTTTAGTTTTTTTTATTAGCTTGGTCGTCAATAGAAAAACACAAGGTTACGTTTACAGAAAACAGGTAGGGAGGTGGGGGGGAGAGGGGAAGGGGGAGGAGAGGGGGAAGAGGGGAAAGAGGGTGGGGTGGGGGGCAGCCTGAACTACGATGAGCAACAATATAAAAAAACAAGTAACTGAAGGTTGTGATCGGGCCTCTTCCCGTCACCTAGCGTTGGTCGTTGCATTGATTCCCTGGTCGTTTGTGGGTGACATCACTATGACATCAGAGCGATGACGTCAGAGCGATGATGTCAGAGGAGTGAGGGCAGCTTCAGGGTGAGGTGGGAGTCCCTGATTCGCTGCTCTCGCTCACCTGACGCTGCATCACCATCTCCTTGGCAACGCAGGTGATCACGCCGTTTGTCACCACACCTTGAGCCCCCGCCCTGAGAGAGAGAGAGAGAGAGGGGGGGAGAGGGGGGGGGGGGAGAGAGAGAGGGGGAGGGGGGGAGAGAGAGAGAGATGGGGGGGAGGGGGAGAGAGAGAGAGAGAGGGAGGGAGAGAGGGGGGAGAGAGAGAGAGAGAGAGAGAGAGGGGGGGGGGGAGAGGGAGGAGAGAGAGGGAGAGGGAGAGGGAGAGGGAGAGAGAGAGAGAGAGAGAGAGAGAGAGGGAGAGAGAGGGAGAGAGAGAGGAGAGAGAGAGAGATATAGAAACTGTTTTTTCAAACATTTCAAAGTTCCTCGTAGGAGAATTAAGTAAAGACAGACAGGAAGGCTCAGCTTTAACAACGTTACATTGTAAAGTCTGTTTCTTGGCGTGAACTGAACTGAAATTAAATTTCGTCGTTCTGTAACGGTGCAATGACAAATAAATCTGATTCTGATTCTGAACATGTACAAAGCTGGTCTGGACTCGTCTGAGTACAGGGCAGGAAAGGGTGACAAAGTTTATTACCAGGATTAAAGTTATAAAAGAAACAGTGGGAGTGTTAAAGGTGCAGTGTGTAATATGACATCATCAAGAAAGTTCTACAAAGTTCTAGAATGCAACGCTCCCTGGGTAACCCCAACCCTTTCGAATAATAACAGAAGCTACAGTGGCCTTCAAGGACAAGAACAATTCTAAATTTTAAACAATGCACCTGATGACATTCCAACTATGACACTTTCAAGATGGCGGCACTATGCCTTGGTCCAAAATATGCAGAAATATGGACATATATGAGACCCTTTCTAAGTGAAAAAAAAAATATTCAAAACATTTTTTTCAGCTATTATGCACTAAATTGAATGTACTTATGGATATTATAATTACTTTCTACAAAATCTGCTAGGAAATAAAACCCAAAATTCTACACACTGCAGGTTTAAGATATGAGTCAGCCTCGGGTCTGTCTGTCTGTGGTTGTGTGTCTGCCTGTCTGTCTCATCTCTGGATGTGCCAAACAGCAGGCTTAAAACTAAAGGCGATCGTGCATTCTCCGTGGTTGCCCCGAAACTTTGGAACAGCTTACCACACCATATTCGCTCATCTGAGTCTCTGGAAACCTTCAAGTCCACTCTTAAAACTCACCCTTTTTCACAGGCTTTTACGTTTTAATGAATTGTTTTGTGTCATTGCTGTAAGTGTTTTTTAATGTGTGCTGTTGTATTTTAATTTATGTATTCTATGTAAAGCACTTTGGTGAATTTAGGTTCTTATAAGGTGCTATATAAATAAAAGTGACCTTGACCTTGTCTGCCTGTCTGTCTGTGGTTGTGTCTGTCTGTCTGTCTGTGGTTGTGTCTCTGCCCGTCCGTCTGTCTGTCTGTCTGTGTCTCAGTGTTCATCCTTACTTGTGCTGTGCCTCCTCAGTCAGTGGGGTCATCCCCGGCTGCTTCCCAAAGAAGAAGCTGGACCACCAGTGTCCAGAGTCCTGTTTGGGGAGTCCTGAGTAGAGAACACACACACACAGGAGGCTTTAGCTTTATACAGGGAACTGGCTTTAGTGTATCAGAATCAGAATCAGAAAAAGCTTTATTTATCCCAAGAAGGGCAATTTAGTTTACAGTTCCAGTTCGCAGTAAAAAATCATTTGAATAAATACTATAAAAAGCAGTACGAGGTAGAAAATAACATAAATAGACAAACAGCAGTCCAACACACAAATTCAACTCACATTCATTTCAACTCAACCTGTCAGAACAACCACCCAGCTACACTGGTCAGAACACACTTTTTTAATGCTTATACATTACATTTTATCTTATGTACATATTAACTTATATTATGTTTGTGCTTATAAGTTGTATTTTGTATTATTAAAAAGGGGCACTGTGTAACATTTTAAGTAATTTATTAGCCAAAATCAATATCCTCATTCATAAATATGTCCTCATTGGTGTAAAATCACCTCTGCCAATAATCTTAATTATCCTCCTGAGCGGAGAATTACAAATATTAATATTACATTTTGTACATTGAGCAGGTAAGTCTTATGGAGGAAAAGTATGAGACCCTTTCTAAGGAAAATAATAATGATTCTAAAAAAGAAAATCAGCTATTATGCACTAAATTAAACGTACTTATGGATATTATATTTATTTTCTACAAAATCTGCTAGGGAAATAAAACCCAAAATTCTACTAATGCTGCTGAGGATATTATTGGAACTGTTTTGTTAAATTAGAAAGAGAAAGAGCCGAAGTGTATTCCAGGATGATTCAACTCTGTTAATATGTGTAGTGTTAGGAAACAGCTGACACAACCACAGCCACGCTTTGAGGTTATAAACCAGACCCAGCACTGTGTTCGTGATATTACCGGATAAACCAACAGCACTGTGACGTGGAGCATACATTGTCACCCCTTCACACACACACACTTACGGCACACACACACACACTTACGGCATACACACACACACACACACACACACACACACCTATTTTAACAACTCACTATCTTTTAATCTCGCTACGTGTCTGTTTTACCTTGTATTTACTGTGTTTTATGTCTCTGTGAAACAAGATAAAAACCTAACTTAGCCTTCGGTGCTATCTTAGCTTTGATTCAGATAGTTCAGTGTTTAGTCAATAATGGCCATGTTGATCATAATAAAGCCTTTTCTGTGCTGTGGTCTCAGAGCCGCGTTATGCACCAACTGAAACATGTGACTACGCGCCACATGCCGCAGAGATTTGATTGGACGTCAGATTTGTAAGTATAAATAAGGCTTTAGGGTCCTAATTCTGTTTCAGATGCTTTACAGGCACTTTATTTTGGGTTATGTTTTGCCCGCCCGAAGACCTTTATTTTGAAAGTCTCTGGACACAGACCTGGATGGTGGGGGATGACCTCGCCGCTGAACTCTGAACTGCCACATGAGCTGCTGCTGGAGGTCGAGCCGATGCGCCCTGAAGAGGAGAGGACAACAGTTCATGTGTTTGTTAAACTCTTTACGTTTTGCTCTGTCATTTAAGAACTAACTATATAAGAATAGAATATATCTTTATTGTCATTGTCACAGGTACAACGAAATTAAGCGCAGTCCTTGTAAAGTGCAAAATGATATCACATTGAGGTAGTATATGTATCCATAAATAAATAAATTAAAATTAAATTAAAACCATAAAATAGTCACTATCAACTATAGGATATACATCAAATCAGTTTTATTTGTATAGCCGAATATGTCACATTTGCCTAAGTGGGCTTCAAATTCCATACAATATGACAGTATAAAGTAAAATATGAATAGAGAAATAGTGTGTATACATGACTGTCACAGGCACGTCAAGGTTTCTTTCCAGAATGTATTTGATTCTAATACGTCTAACCATATAGAGTGCAACATAACATGGTAAATCATCAAGTCCTAACAAGCACAGTGGCACACAGGAGCATTTATCTTTTGACCTGCTCCCCTTGACTGTCAGTGTCTGAGCTAAGCTAAGATGGATGAGCGACCTTTGCACATTTCTATATCAAAAAACACACACACTGTTAAAGGAACGAATTCTGTCGTCTTTTCTTGAGGCGGAGAGTGAGGGCAAAAAGCTTAAAAAAAAAAGTTGAACTATTCCTTTAACATGTTTTTGCATGTATCACACTGAAGGGTTAACTATGGAGAATGTTCTTACATAACGTCTAACTGTTCCCCCAATGGGAGGGGCTCTACCAGGGACACAGGATATTAAAATCCATTCTGCTGTGGTTTCGCCTGAGGCCCACGCTGATTTGATTTATTGAGACAGGTTACAACTTCCAACCAGACTATGAGCTCTGAAGGCTATACGGAGATATGTACAGAATGTATTCCTTGAAGGTGAAGTCAGTGATTCTGGAGAACGCTTGTTGTCAAAATCACTTTGTCAATACACAGCATAGGCTCTGTAAACTGGTATGTAAAGAAAGGGTTATGTTAACAAAATGGAGCCCACGGTAGCTAGCAGATTTCCCATCTACTGCCCTATGCTGTGTTTTTTAAATTTGTTTACACATACACACACAGTATGTACAGGTGGGGTATCATTAGGAGATAAACTGATTTTGACAACAAGCGTTCTCCAGAATCACTGACTCCACCTTTAAATGAAACATGTGACGTCTCATGGTTTCAGAGTCTAGTTTGAAGTGACCCTAAATATATGAACAAGAAGAAAAGGAAACAGGAAGCAGGGTGTAGTCACCGCGACTTCCCTATTCCCCTTTAAAATAAACCTGGCTCAACACTGAAGACTGGGGACTGACATGATGCAACATTACTCAGATGCAGCATCTGTTACATGGGGGGAAAAAAAGATCACCGCAGCAGCTTCTATTAATGTACATTCCTGTGTTTTTACTAATAAATCTAATATTTTGCCACACAGGAATTGTCTGGACAGTATTGCATTTCAGTAGAACTCATGTGAAATTATTGCCTTGATTGAAGAGGGTAACTTTATATCAAAAATAAAATCAAGACTTGGTTAGTATTATACTATCAGAAGTAAACCTATGTCTGGAACGGACTGCCAGAGAGTCTGAGGTCCGCTGAGACTCTCAGCTCTTTTAAATCGGGTCTCAAAACGTTCTTGTTTCCCTTTTAACCTGTAATTTTTATTTCATTTTATTTTAATTTTTTTTTGGTAAAATGTTTTAATTCTTTTATTTAAATGTTGTATTTTTATCCATGTTTTAAATGTGTTCCTTTTTTTTTGTATTTGTATTCTTTATTTGATTTTAACCCTGTGAAGCACCTTGAGTGGCCCTGTGCCTGAAATGTGCTTTATAAATAAAATTGCCTTGCCTTGCCTATGACTCAGCCCGAGTCCCACATTATTTCCCCCTTAGCAAAGCCTTCACACATTAGTCATGTTTTGATCGGGGGCACTCAAGAGTAAACGCCACAGTGACTGTTACATTTAGGAACATACATGATGTAATACTAACAGTTAGTGAATGGACTGGAGTCAGTTGGTTCATTATTTGTGTGTTGAATTTAAAATTTAAAATTATTATTTTGAATCAGCCCCTCTACACTTGTAACTGTTTTAATTAGGCTATTGTCTCTTTCATTCAATTGATCTGAATGTTTTAAATTGTTGTTGTCTGTGTGTGTGTGTGTGTGGTGTGTGTGTGTGTGTGTGTGTAAACTTGTTATGTATTCTCATTGTATATTGTGTATCTGTACAAACTCGACGTCATTGTAAAGAGGGTCACCCTCAATTGATCTTTTGAGGTTAAATAAAGGAAATGAAATTAATATTGTTGTTGCAAATGTGTGCGAGTGTGATGCATGTGTTGTTGATTGTACAGTGTGTGTGCGCTGCCTATGTTTGTTGATTGTTTTTTTAAGTTACTGTCTGTGTATGTGGCCCTTTTAAATTGCCCCTCGGGGACGAATAAAGTGATTTTAAATTTAAATTTCTGTGGTAAATGATAAGACTCACTTCTGTAGTAGTCAGTGGTGGCCACTAGGGAACCGCCTGCTGGGATGGCTGACATTCTACTGGTGTTGGTGGCTAGACGCTGGGCTAGATGGAAACCTGGAGGGAGAGAGAGAGGGGGGAGAGGGAGAGAGAGAGGGGGGAGAGAGAGAGAGAGGGAGAGGGGGGGAGAGAGAGAGGGGGAGAGAGAGGGGGAGAGGGAGAGGGGAGAAAGGGAGAGAGAGATTTTTACAAAACACTTTATTTACATAATTTTAGTTTTACAACAATTCAACAGTTCAATAAAGTGCTAATGCATTAAAATCCCAATATGTTTGAAAAATAGTTAAACCAATAAACTAAAGAGAGAGAGAGACAGAGAGAAAGAGAGGGAGGGAGAGAGAGGGAGGGAGAGAGAAAGAGAGAGAGGGAGGGAGAGAGAGGGAGGGAGAGAGAGGGAGGGAGAGAGAGAGAGGGGAGGAGGAAGAGAGAGAGGGAGAGAAAGAAAAAGAGAGGGAGGGAGGGAGAGAGGGAGGGAAGGAAGAGAGAGAGTGGGAGGGAGACAGAGAGACAAAGGGAGGGAGAGATGAATTGTCAGTAAAGCATGTTTTTGCATTCCATTCCTTATGCCCTTTCAATAAATCACTTCACCTTTAACCCACTTGTGTTATTAACCAGTTATTGGAATCAGGCCTACAGCTATTAGCTAATATCAAGAATGTATATTTAGATTATTATTTAATGGATCTTTCTATTTAGTTGATCTTTTAAATGCCTCGCTTTCTTTGTAGCGTTACTAAAAATGCCAGAAAAAAAGCTTGTGAACTTCAAATAAATTATTATTTCCATCAGTCACATTTCAAAACTCTAAAAATATTTAAATCATTATCACAGAAAAGTGTAGATATTCCCGTAAAAACACTGGCATTTTGGTATCTGAACTTACTTAAAAAAATAACTCAAATTGATGCTGATTATGTCAATGTACTATTTATTTTCAAATCAACTAATCATTATGTCATGATTAAACAAGTAGCCTATTCTATTCAGATTCATTTTAAAGGTGAATGGATTAATTTTATCGTCTTTGTTAATAAATACCAACAACAGGCAAGTGTTTGATGGATAAAATGGTCTTGGTGATTAGTAAATCGATTCATCAAATACTAAACTAGTCCTTATAGTACTGTTTACACGCAAGAAAACGTGACATAGCCTACATCCTAGAAACACATCCCCAGGGCAGAAAAAAATTTCAAGGCATCGCAAAAGACATAATTGCGTCTAAAAACATCATCAAAATGTGTTTTTATAGACAATATTTAAGATATATTTAGCATTATGTTATGGTGCTGCCGTGGACGTAAACATCTTCCATACAGAGTAACCCCCCCACCCTCCGCCCCCTTGTTTACATTGAACTGTCGCTGCAGCAAACCGACATTTTGACGTTAAATCTGCTTCTACAACCGAATAGTAAACATTATTATTACACATAAATAAATAAAAACGCCACGATAAGTTAGAAATACAATGTCTCGTTAAAGGTATATATATGACTTAAAGGGGACATTTTATGTACTAACGAATGCATTTTCTCAAAAAAACAAAACACAAAATATACAGAAAACAGAATGTAACGCTATGACAATTCAATTGAAAGTAGCAGTTGATACCAGTTAAACATGGCCGTTGATGTAAATGACAGAAGAACAAAAATACGTTTATTCCTCTTAAAACAAAACAAAGACACACACATACGTTAGGTTACAGTTGAGTTTAGTAATAACAACTGCCATTTGTAGACGGCTAGTTAGCATCGCTAGCTTATGATCGCCCCCATCACCCGAGGAATGGGAAAACCCCCTCAAATTCTTACCTTTTTAGTTACCAAGACGGCGCTCGGTGTTCAGTAGCACAAAATTCAACTCAGTCGGCCAGGCTGGGGGGAGTAAACGCTAGGCAACGGGGCCCATTTGAAAATAAGTTTTGGGTAAATGTAACCCTCCAAGGTCCAGGCGGAGATGGACGCTGTATGTTTTTTTTTTTATGAAACGGCTCGGCTTTTATATCACAAAGGCGTGGTAACATAGGCAGCAGCGGTGACGTGGTTGGGGCGGAACAAATAAAAGCCGCCCCTAATGTACACACAACACATAATAGAGTATATCTTCTTTTACACAACTGAAAGCCATTGTTGGACAAAGTATTGAGATTAGTTCCCAACTGCAAAGAATAAAATGTCCTTCAAAGTAAAAGTATAAACAGGAAAATGTAATCAAACTATTAAAAGTAAAATTACTCAAAAGCAGGAAACTTGAAAATTATGTAGGCTATTTAATTGTTTTTCCTATTGCTCATTAAAAAAATACACATGACATTGGAGCCGTTTCGTTGTCTTTGTTTTGCTTTTTTTATTGTTTCTTGGTAGCCTATATTTTAATTAGTTATTTTACAGTAGTTATCAAAGTTGTTGCCCGGATTCAAATCTCAATTTCACTGTAAACTTTGACCTACATGTCCCAGTCCCACACCTTTATCACCGAACAGTGTGTGCGAGACTAGAGTGAGTATCAGAGTGTGAGTATTCGTGTGTAGGTACTTGGCTAAAACCATAGATAGTATATAAAACACAAAGCTGTGTGCAAGCAGCGTTCTCTGCTGGTGAAATGTATGAACTTCAACACTGTCACATCATCTCTCTCTAAATTCAACATTTATTTGATTAATAGGTTGATAAACGGGATGAATAGGCTACGTGTTTGGTTTTTAGCGTGCAGGCACATTTTTGCATTACCACAAAACTGAAAGGTACGATTTGTAACGGCTGTATTTTTTTGTAAACCCTACTTTTTTTTTTGTTTTGCTTAGTTCAAATAGCTTACACTGTAATATCAAAACTGGCTACTTATTCCTACCACTGTTGGTCCGCAGCAATTTCCACAGTTCTCGTAGTGATCATTTATTTTTGATTTAGTATTTAGACACAGTCGGGAAAAAATATAGTCACGTTGTCGGCAGGATTCGAACCTGCGCGGGAAGATCCCAATGGATTTCTAGTCCATCGCCTTAACCACTCGGCCACGACAACACACACGCACTTACTCACTATTCTCGACAATTAGTCCACTCAAATCTCGCGAGAACACCAAACAGTTCCGTATTCCGGCGTCACCTAACTAGATAGTTACCGTTGCTATGCACGCAGTTCCAACGAAAAAAAATAAAAATAAACAATGTTTTTTTTTTTTTTTTTTTAGTAGTGCAAGCAATGAAAGCATTTCTACACTGACCTATCGCTATCAATAGTAACATGATGATATCGGCTATATCGGGATATCAACTACCCCGGCCACGAAATCAAGTAAAAAAACAAAGCTAGACGCTAAATCCAATCAATCACAGAGTGAAAGTGAACCACTGCACTGCCTTATAGTCAAAACATTTTGACATCAAGCTAACGCTAACCACTTGGTTGCTAGAGCTTGACTGTAATATAACATTTACAAGCTAGCAGAATCAATAATGACAAAATAAACATCAAGTCTAACGTTCATCATCAAGTCTACATCAAGTCTAACGTTCACCAACCACCATTTCAACCTGGAACTTTATACAGACCGTAGCCACATTAGCTTAGCTCGCGAGCTAACGCTAATGTAGGTAACCACCAATGCCAGCTATCGACGGCTAACTACAGCAATATGTTATTTGACAGTTTAAAAAGTAATGATTTACCTTGGAGCAGACAAAGCCCCGCTGCATGTCGATTTTTATGAGGGTTTATGGTTAATCTGGGTATGAAGACATTCACATAACTTTACCCACATCCCAAACTTCTCAGGCTCTGAAGTGTTTTGGAAAGGAAAACAATACATATTTTGTCTTCCAACCTCACCGGGTTATGGGTGTTACTATAACAAGTGTCCCAGGAACAACGTTTGACCATTTCTAACAATAAATCAACAAAAAAAGCCCGAAAAGTTAAAAATAAATAGGCCTAAATAAATAAATAAATAAATAAAAATCGAGCGTGTTTTCCATGGGAGCAAAGAAGATGTCGGACATTTGTCGGATGGATCCTGTCATATGGCGCTGTGATTGGCCAGCTGCTTGTCAGGGGCGGAGCTTAGCGATTGTTCAATTTATCATTATTTTTTATTTATTTATGTATTTATTTTTCATTCAATTAAACCATATTCAAATCAATAGTTTATTCAATTTATTACGTAGCCTGCGATGGGTCCATGTTCATCTTATTGGGCTGTATTTCTTTGGAAATCTATGTGAAGCAGTAGCCTACATATGCCTCTGGATGGCGCTGTCCTACCGCGGATTTCTTTTTTCTCTCTTCAATGAACCTTCTTGAAAGATTCTAATGCGATACATAAATCAAAAGTACACCTTATATCTTAGTAGAAAGAATAACACAAGCTTATACATAAACAATAAAATAATATAATATACATAGACATAGACATAAATACAATACAAATAGAGCGATACAATACCATTTTGTTACTTTTTCTAGTGTGATAAGTGCCAATGTTGTTCATCTACCCGTTTATTGTGATCTTAGGTTTGGGTGCTGGCATTTTGTGGGATCATTTTGCGAGTTATAACACTTGGGCCTATACCAAAAGATGCACACACACACACACACACACACACACACACACACACACACACACACACACACACACACACACACACACACACACACACACACACACACACACACACACACACACACACACACACACACAACACCATAGATAGTACCCCACACTGAATCACAGCAGCATTTCTTTGGCTACTGATTGTGCCAAGTCACAATTGACGCCGGGGTCTTTTATAAAAATAGGCCTACAGAATGTGAATAATTAAAAAATCATCTGTTGTTACTTATTTGAATGTAAACACTCGCCCTAAACAGAAACTGGTCAATGATGCAATGATGTCATGTGACAATGGCTAAATGGCTTTAAATCAGAACCAATTCAAAGTATTTTTAACTTATCAGGAACAAAAACATTGCAATTTTATTTTAAATTGTGTCAGAAAAACAAATAGATAGGCCTAATAGAAAAATCTTGAAATGCCTTTAATCTCTATTCTATATTCTGTATCTATATAATATTGTTTGATTCGTTAAACCACCTGTCAATCACAGAGTCAGATGACGTATTAGTTGGCCTAGTTAGCCAGCCAATCAGGAGTTAGAACCGCCTTCTTTTACCGTCTAACCGCGAGAGCTACGGAGAATCGCTCTTTTCGGGACTTTTAAAAAGTGACAGTGGCTGAGTCAAACCTCTCTGTGTAAACGAAGCTAATTTTGATAGATTTGAGTGTTGATTTAGAATACAGGACTTGATATTTAGATGATAAATTAGTGATTTTTGAGACTGTGAAAACGTGTGAAGGACCTGCTAATATTAAACAACGTTTTCTAGATGAGTTTTAAGCTAGCTAGCTACGTCAGAAAAATATTTTTCCTCCGCTACGAGTCCCACGGAGCCCGCACTGTGAAGCGATTCCCTCGGTGAGTCTCTATAAAAATATGTTGCTAGAATAGTTTAAGTGTAGGCTACTGTTTTAGTTAAAGTGAGAAATGATGTGCTAACTAGCCGCAGCTAACAATGCTTTCTAAAGGTGCGAACACACTGCACTCTGCGGCGCGGCGGTTGGCCGCAGGAATCGCAGGATCCGGCCGCCTGATAATTTTGGCTCATTTGGCTCATTTGTGTCCGCCGCCGGCCGCCGCCCGCCGCCCGATGAGTCATTGAATGTGCACGTGCTCCCGAAGTGAGTGACGTCGGGAGGAGCTCAACGCTGATTGGCTATCGCGGCGCGGCCGGCGGCGAAAAGTTCAATATTTTCAACTTCTGCGGCGGCCGCAGCATTCGCGCCGCGCCGCACCGCGCCGCGCCGCCCCTGGCCGCGCCGCTGTGAACCGCTCGCCGCCGGCCGCCGCCGCCGGCCGCCGCAGATTCGCGCGGCGGCCGCTCGAAACACATTGACTTTCTCTGTAAACTCGCCGCGCGGCGATGTGCAGTGTGTTCGCACCTTAACGGTGTAGTAGCATGGCGCGTGTCGTCACGTCTGTCGTCGTTACACTTGAAAATATGTCAAAGGTGTCAGCGTGTCTGTGTGTGGTTGAGTGTGTGTGTGTGTTTCTGTGTGTGTGTGTGTGTGTGTGTGTGTGTGTGTGTGTGTGTGTGTGTGTGTGTGTGTGTGTGTGTGTGTGTGTGTGTGTGTGTGTGTGTGTGTGTGTGTGTGTGTGTGTGTGTGTGTGTGTGTGTGTGTGTGTGTGTGTGTGTGTGTGTGTGAGGGAGGGAGGGAGGGAGGGAGTTTCTTCGCTGACTGAAGTTGCCGTGTGTGTTAAAGTGGCGGTGATGCTGCTAGATGTTTTAATTTTCCCGTGTGGTGATAGTTATGAGCTGTAAGCTACAAGTTGTGAGTTAAAGGTGGAGCCAGTGATTCTGAAGAATGATTGTTGTCAAAATCACTTTTTGTTAAAATCAGTGAATACCTCCTTATGATCCGCTACCTGTCAGTGCTGTGTGCCCTGAAAAAAAAAAATCTGGTTTTAATATAGCCTACAGGCTCGGCTCTGTAAACTGGTATGTAAACAAAGGTTATGTAAACAAAGGTGGCCCACCATAGCTAACAACATTCCCGTTTTAAAGTATAATATGCGACGCCAGTTGTTATGCATAGAGATCACCTTAAACCTTGATTCCTTTTTATAGCACAGTTTTTAAAAGGTTTATTTGTCAATACAAAGTTTAAGATTAAACCAGATTCCTGCATGTAAATGAAGATAGTGGGTTGACCCCGTGAACCTGCGCGACTGCGTGTTTCTCACTGGTTCTGTGTTGTGTGTTGTGTGTGTGGTGTGTGTGTGTGTGTGTGTGTGTGTGTGTGTGTGTGTGTGTGTGTTGTTGTGTGTGTGTGTGTGTGTGTGTGTGTGTGTGTGTGTTGTGTGTGTGTGTGTGTGGTGTTGTGTGTGTGTGTGTGTGATGCATATGGAAATATTTTCTTTAGAAAGAGATGGAGTCAGACAGTGAGGAGCCAATCAGAAGAGGAGGGACATGGGAAAGGAGGAGCTGATGGAGCTGCAGGTGACTCTCAGTAACACACACACACACACAGACACAACACACACACACACACACACACACTCACTCACTCACTCACTCACTCACTTTACTACTCATATATCTAAAAAATAGGGAAAACAGGGCTGGAACAGTGAATAAGGCCCTTTTGTGCAATTTCACTGGAAAGGGAAAAGGCTCTGCATCTTTTATGGTAATATTTGAGCACGTGCACAACCAACAATTCAAACTGATGGCTAGTTACATCTGGTGACGTCATGCACACGGTGCCTAGTTAAAAGGAGAGTATATTTTGGGTTAGGATTATAAGGCTTAGTGTTCCTACATGCAACATGCAAAGGAGGACTGTGCACCTGAATGATACAAGGGGCTGATAGTCCCAATGTAGCTTTCTGTGGAAACGGGAAGTTGCGTCTTTGCATATTAGCTCAAACATGTTGTTTAAAGGAGAGAGAGAGAGAGAGAGGAGGGAGAGGAGAGAGAGAGGAGAGAGAGAGCGGAGAGAGAGGGAGGAGAGAGAGAGAGAGAGAGAGAGGAGAGAGAGACAGAGAGGAGAGAGAGAGAGAGAAATACCCATCAATGCTTTTTCTCTGTTTGAGATTTCGGTGAATTAACCAAAGTAGATCACTTGATTTATTTATACTAGTATGTTAGGAGAGAAAAAATAGCAGAATTGACAAAAATAGCAAAATTGACCGGTTCTTGCCTTCATTCCTAGGAAGACTGCTTTACAAACATGCAAATTCTCTGCATGTGACAGGACAGTAATGAGCTGCAGACAGGTTCACTGTGTCCATATCAGAAGGAAACGTCACGCTTTGCACATGACCTTTCCTGGTATGAGCATGTTGTTTCAAACTAAAATATGAATATGGAAATATGCCTCGGTGCGAAGGCAGGGCGTAAATCCCCAGATATCCACTATATACTGGAGGAGTAACAGGTGATATTCACTTTGACATGTTCGGACCAACGGCGACAGACAGGAGAGAGAGAGGCGAGGACACTCTTCAAGGCTTTTGCTCCGTTTGAGATTTTGGTCATTTAAACAAAGTAGATCATTGATCTATTGAAAGACTATTTCTAAGAATTTTTCCCCTCTTCGATTTTCCATCCACTTCACCAAGGCTTCTCCAACAACGCTTCGGTAAGTCCCCTTGTTTTCTAACATTTGAACTGTTAGAGCTGCTTATCTTTGCCCCTAGAGAGGGACTACAATGGAGGGTTCAGGGCAGGAGTCCTAGGTCGGGGTTTACCTACTAGGGGTGTGCACGTGTACGCATGTAACCGGTTCTTAAGTCATAAAATCAATAAACGCTGCCTTTTTCTTTTTCTTCTTCTTTTTTTTTTTTTTTTTTTGAAAATGATTTCAATGTGTTCTAGAAACACACATTAGTTAATTTAAAATCTGAAATTACAAAAACTATTTGAATAAAGATAAAAAGCTAGTCAGCAGAATCCGTTTGCCCCGCTCTCTCTGTGTTGTGTGTGTGTGTGTGTGTGTGTGTGTGTGTGTTGTGTGTGTTGTGTGTGTGTGTGTGTGTGTGTGTGTGTGCGTCAGCCAGCACTGCGGACACGCAACACGCACGTTTGTGCACCCAGTCACAGCCACGGCAGAGAGATGAAAAGATAAAATGAATATTGATGTAACTCGTCGACGTAAAGAATGCTCGTAAGTGGCCTAAGTACAAGCTCAAACTTTATCTATACTCCTGTTAACAAGCTTAAACTTGTAGAAAGATAGGCTGTTAATCTACTCTGTCAAGGTAGAAATGAAGATGATAATGACAGGCAGACGAAGTAGTGTGGTGTGTGTGTGTGTGTTGTGTGTGTGTGTTGTGTGTGTGTGTGTGTGTGTTGTGTTGTGTGTGTGTGTGTTGTGTGGTGTGGTGTGTGTGTGTGTGTGTGTGTGTCAGCCAGCACTGCGGACACGCAACAGGCACACAGGCGGGCTCAGCCACAGTGGGGGAGAGATTAAAGATAAACTGAGATTGACGTAACATAAACAATGCTCTAAACAGGCGCTATAAAATCTCAAAATTCAAAAGCTCAAACTATATCTATTAATTATCCTGTTCAACCTGCTAAAACGTGGACTTATAGAAAGATAGGCTGATAGTGACGCGCAGACAAACGAGTGTGTGTGTGTGTGTTGTGTGTGTGTGTGTGTGCGAGAGAGAAGAGAGACATGAGCAACAATGAGAAACCTCACCCCCCATATGAAAGTGCAGTCGTGTAGTCGTTTAAACATTTTTTAAACGTTCACACCCCTAATACCTTCCTCCCTCCTTTGACTCTCTGTAATAACCTCTGATAACCTTTAGGAGGAGAGGGACTTTTAACACATACTGACATTACATGAGCTCTGCATTTGGCTCCTGAGCAGTGACTAGATTGAATCTTGTGTTAACTTTACAGAATGACCACCAATAATATTATATTATATTCATAAAGCATTAATGTGTTCATCACCTTTATGCTGCAGCTGGTAAAGTGGAGTGATTTAAATGTCTTTAAAAACTGCTGATGGGAATTCATTTCAGATGTTCTTATTTTCTATGGCTTTAATGTGTCTACGCTCCATTAGGAACCTCAATTATTATTATTATATCAGCCATAAAAAGTTATCAAAAAATAAAATGTACATTTTATTAGGGCTCATTCTTGACCTGATAGTCTGTTCAGTACAGTATAAGCAAACAGTTTATTCACATAACCACTTTGCATAAAGTTTGAATGTGCAGTAAAGAGGTTCATATGATATTTGTTTTATCTCTTTGAGTCATTCCAGCAGCTTCATATCGACAGTCACAGACTACAGAGGGGAGACGGGGAACAGACAACGATGGAGAAGGTTCTTCTGAGCATCATCGTGGCTTCAGGTAAGTGTTTTATATATTTATAAATGATTTAATATAATGTAAATAGTAAAAGCTCAAATTATAGTTAAACAACACTCATAAACGGCAGTAGAAAGCCATAGACTATATTAATCTGGAAATTAATGAAGGCGAACAAATGACCAATATAACCTAAACACACTGAGACCTAAAGACTATTATTTGGTGATTTAATATTGCCATTATTGACATTTTATCATTATTCATGTCTGTCTCTACAGGGCTGTGTGCTGTCTCGTCACATGCTGCACGTCAGTTCTATCTTGTTAATGAATCGAGGAAGAACCTGACTGAAGCGCAGAGTTACTGCAGAGAACACTACACAGACCTGGCAACTATAGACAACATGGAGGATATGAACAACGTGACCAACCTGACACATATAGCGGGACATGTAAGTTCACTTGTCTCTCTCTCACATTTCAAAGTTTTTTTTTTTATGTTTCAGTAAAGTTAAAGTAGATAGACTGTACTTCAATAACATTTAGACGTACATGTCCTTTACTTTTTTGTTGATTAAATATGTCATTTAACCCTGCTGGTTCACAACCTTTTTAGCTTGTGATCTCTTACATTTAAACTGGTTTCATTTAAATCAGTGTTGGAGTTCAAACGATCCAGTTTTACACACACAAAAAACTAATGATTAGAGAAAATTAATACAAATGTACAAATACAATACAGAAAACGGAGATAAATCTGGCTGAATCAGTGAGTGCTTTTAAATCATTCTTAAAACACATTTCTATAGTGTTGCGTTCATGTGAGGCCGACTCTTTATTGTTTTTCTATTTGTCTTTTATCCTAGCACCTTTTAATCTCATTTTGTTTATTGCAATGCTGCTCTAACGTCCCTTTTCTTTCTCACCATCACAATGATGTACAGTATGTCTATTGACTTAATGTTTATGTGTATCTGATTTGTATTTGTTCCTATTTATTGTGTAAAGCACTTTGTGAACTATTGTTTTTTAAAGGTCTTTTTTTAAGGTATATCTTTGTCGTTCTGTTTTGATGATGCCTTATGTCTTTGTCCATTTTGATGAAGACAAAGTTAATATGTTTGAACAGTTTCAAGGCTCCAGACCATTTTTTCTCAAGTCTTTCCTGTCCTCGAAAAGCGTTTGTTTCAGCTTCATATGACAGTTGAGGCTAAAGTAACACAATCAAATATTGGTTTCAGTGGGTCCGGATAGGGCTGCACCGTACTGACTGGATGTGGTCACTGCCAAACAGCAGTTTCTACAAACACGGAGAGATGGAGTTTAGAAAGTGGTCGATGGAGAACCAAACGATTTAGGCGGTGGAGAAAACTGTGGAGTGATGGAGATGGTGGACTATGGAAGAGACTTCCATGTGAAGGACCCTTTAAGGCAGTCTGCTGTGATGTCCAAGGTGAGGATATTAAGTCACACCATATAACAAGAGTTTAGTTTCTTGATCTTCCACTTCTCTGCTTCTCTTTGACACGTCGGCCTATGATGTTTTAATCAGTGAAACATACTAACTTTATTTGTGTAACATCTTTCATACAGTTTCTGTACACAGACTCTTGTTTTACAAAATTAATAGAATTCATTGAGAAAAATAATTCTGTACTGAGTGTAGATTTTAAGGGATTTTTTGTTTGTTGTTGATTTGGAAAGACTGAGGAAAAATGTGTTTAAATAAATTGTATGTTATGTTCCCTCTCCATAACAGTGCCTCTCTGTGGTCTATTTTCAGGTCAAATGTCAATATCACCTCACCAGCAACAATGTCATGGACTGATGCTCAGAGCTCTGCAGAAAACTACACAGACTGTCAGTGTCGAGAAACAATGAGAGACGAGAAGGTGAAAGAGCTGGCCTCCGGAACATCAGTCTGGTCGCCTTTCAGAGACTGAAGTGGCGGACGGAAGTAACTCACTCATTAGGTTGGTATGAGGTGAACCTAAAACAACGGTGGGATTGTTGGAGCAGACTTCCTGCGCCTCATACTCTGAAAATGCATGACTAACTCTGATTACAGGATGCCATTCATTTGTAAAGCTAACGAGGTACCATTATTCAAATAACTTAGGTTTATTTACCCATCAAATATCCAAATAAAAATATCTTGAGCGTCTGGATGGTTTTCCTGAAATTGTTTGGAAGCATGCGTGTTATCAGCTGCAGATGATAGGTGTGTGCTAAACTACTATGCAAAACATGGACGAACAAACACCATTCTCTTAGCAACAAACATGACGTATTTACAAACAACATTTTCACACATAAGGCTGTAATATTACCCACAAATACAACTATGCACAAATATTCCCCTGAGTACATTGAGACAGTTTTTTTATATATATTTTATAATATTATATATATATTATTATATAAACATATACATATTTTTTTAGCTATTGCCACGACAGCACAACTTATTTAAATTTATCAAATGGAATTATAAATATAACTACATTTAAATTGCATTAATTATTATTAGTATACTAGGTTATAGTTTTATTGTTTAAGTGCATTCTGCATGCGGCTTGTCTAAGGTTTAAAGTTCCTCAGCTGTTGATGGGCACTTTCAACTGATTTTAAGTGATTTAGAATTACTGAATGGTTTTTGGATCTATATTTTTGAACCTGGCAGATTGGCCCAAAGCCCGTGATGACAAGGCAGGTGTTCAATTGAATCTGCGTAGAAGACGGTCGGATCTGGATGACGAAGCGATGATGGAAGCTCTTGGAGCAGGTAAAACCATGTTTGATTTAATTATTATTTTATGTTAAAACAGAATAACCTATACCTTAAAGGAACATTTAAAAAAAGATTAAGAATAATTGATTCAAGAGAGATTACATGTTAAACAGCACAAAAACATTGAAGAGTATAGAAAAGAAACAGGGATTGCGGTTGTACTTAAGGTGATCATGGATTCTTGAGTAAGCTTGTGCAGAAAACACCATGTTGCTAGCTATGGTGGGTTAACTGACTTTGTAACATATTTACAGAGCCTAGAGTGTGATAAAACTGGATTTTCAGTGAACCCATGGAGGGTAGTGGATTCTGAGATATTCATTGATTTGAAAAAAGTGATTTTCACAACAAGCGTTCTCAGATCATGACTCCCCTTAAAGAGTGCATTTGCATCAAGTTTTCTATGTGAGGATAATGCTGGATTCTGTGTCTCAGGTCAAACAGAAGTGAAGGAGCAGGTGGAATCACTCCAAAGTGTCCTTCAGGAAGCAGGGGATGGAATAGTCTTCACATAGGAATAGAAGGAGACAGAGTAAGGAGACAAGCATGCAAAAGGTGAGTTTTAAACATGTAACAACCAATCTTACTTTTTGGGATTATTATGAATAAAGCATCTGAAAAATGTAGGGTATATAATCAATGTGATAGCAGGTTCAGATACGGTTTGGGCCAAAGTACCTATGTAACAAAAATGTCTTAGAAGGTCTTAACTCTATATAAATATTTATACAATATTTCTATTTGAATTACAATCTAATGAATTTATTTGTAACTTGATTAAAACAAAACTTTAATAAAGATGAAAAAAATGCAGATATATTTTATTTAATTAAGATTAGGACATTTGAAATACTGTTAAATAAAATATCTGCTTGCATGTAATGTCAAATTTGGAGAGAAAATTGGTCCGATTTTAAATCTGTGCCGATCGATTGGAGCATCCCTAGTTTTAATATAATATTGTGTTTATATACTGTTTTGTTGTCTAGCTGTAGTGTGTCAGACTATATTCAACTTCTGAGTTATATAGAAAATAATTATATGTGTTTTATTCTTAAGCTGTCATGTTACTCATGTGATTATAAGTATGTAACTGTAACATCTTCCAAGCAGAGCCGGCCCTAGACTTTTGGGGCCCTAAGCAGGATTCAGTCTTAACCAATTTGTGTTAATATAATATACTAATATGAGTTAAAGCTGACATAAGTCCAAAGCTTGTAAATCTAATAATTTGTAGTGACATCGTTAAATTCCATTGCACGTAAGGACAAAATCTATGGCTGCTACAATATGAAAACAATTAGAGCACTTTCTTAAAGCAGCCACCTCCAAATGTCATTAATTTCACTGTCAGTGCTGCAAACTGTCCAGGAAAAGCTTGTGAAGACACTTCTCCAAGTCTGAGTTGACTTTACTTAATTTAGTTTAACCTTTTTTTACCACAGAATCCTGGGAGTGCCAACGTCTCCAAATGTTTTTCAGGAAATCTTTAGTTCCTTCTGTCTCATGTTAATTTAAAAATATATTTTCTATGGGCCCCCAGAGACCAGGGCTGGCTCTGCTTTGAGGATTTTGATGCTTTTTTTGTGTGTTTTTGTCATATATAATCATGAATTTAATATTTTAGTTTTAAGAGTTGTGGTTGATTTATGCAATATATGAAATGTATCTCCTTGGGCTGTGGGAAATGTATCACTTTTTCTGACACTTAATATTTTAACTGATTAATTACAAACAAAAAAGTTAGTTAGACGATATTGATAGTAGACGTGAGTTGCCGTGTATGGCGATAGTTTATAATGTTGAAGAGATTCTGGAGAACACTTTAGAACAAAAAACTTTTTGTCAAAATCAGCACATACATGGTAGGAACAGGTAGCAGATCGCGAGGAGATATTCACTGATTTTGACGTTATTTGGACAAGCAAGCAGTTCTCCAGAATCTCTGACTGTGTAGAGGATTTTGATGTTTTTTTTAGTGTTTTTGTCATATATAATCATGAATTTAATATCTTTGGTTTTAAGAGTTGTGGTTCGATTAATGCAATATATGAAAATGTATCTCCTTGGGCTGTGGGAAATGTATCACTTTTCTGACACTTAATATTTTAACTGATTAATTTACAAACAAAAAAATTAGTTAGACATTATTGATATAGACATGAGTTGCCGCTGTAGGCAAGTTGTTTTGTATCACCAAGTTAGAGGTGGAGTTAGAGATTCTGGAGACTATTTGTTGTCAAATTCACTTTTTGTCAACTTAGGCACACACGGTACGAACAAGTAGCAGATCGCGAGGAGATATTCACTGATTTTGACGTTATTTGGATAACAAGCATTCTCTAGAATCTCTGACTCCACACTGAAGGATTTCATATATAACCAACTTTCTTTAGGATACTGTTAAGTTAGAAAAAATAAATTGAATGGATGTTACTAACCACATTAACTAAAATCAGGTTTATTCTTGTGAAGATCTTTAAAATATTTTTTTTATGAGTAAAGAATTTGTCATTTAACCTTTTAGTATAAAAATTCTTCATAAGTATAATTCAGCATCTCCCCTTTTGGACATTTTATCCAATCAGGGTGTTTACAAGCATTGGCTGAAAGTTAAAGGGGCAGTGACCCTACCATTGCATAAGGAAATAACAAAATTAAATAAATTCTCACGTTAATAAGTTTGAAATTAAATGAGACGTTACATGAAATAAAAGTGCCAGTACGAAAAAATTCTAAATATAAATTTGTGTATAATGAAATCAAAGTAATATCCAATGTAACATTATCATGAAAATTAATAAACAGCATTCCATCATGATGAGTTGAGTTTTCATTGTTTCTTTGATTATGATTTCATTATGGGTTCAATGATAGGCTTACTTAGAAATACTTTACGTGAATACATTTTAATGCAGGATTTTACTAGCTTTAGTATTTGCAGTATTAACTTTTCTTGTAAAGTAAACACCTGAATAGATTACAACACTTGGAGTGAGAGGGAATCTTGGCAGAAATTGTTTTTATAGAGTCATGGATATGGACAGAACTCTGTACTTTGGGCATCCATAGCTATGAACCAGAGTACCATTATTCACAGTGCACTCCAAACCCTGCATCGTCCTCAACCTGCTTCTGTAACCTGGATGGGTCAATAATCCTTGCAATGTTTTAAATATTGAATAAGTCTTGTTTCAGTTCTCTCAACTATTTTTTGAATCTTAAGATCAAACTCAGTTCTTGATGAAGCTTATAAGATCAGCTTCCATGTCAATCTAAGGCTGAACATCTTCCTCAGAGTTAAGAAGCAGCATGGAATAATATGCTGCTGACCTCATGACCCTTTCCAAAACAGTCTAATGTGTGATGCCAGATGTCCACACTAGGGGGAGCCACAGAAGCACAGCCAAAGGTCTGTATCAGCAGACGCCTCAGCCTCAAATAACACCAGTTTGATTTTGGTGGGATAATTTTTTTTTTTTTTTTTTTCAAATTAATGTAATAGTTCCCTCATCATAGATATCACCTAAGACCTTGATTCCTTTTTGATAGCTCAGTTTTCAAAATAAGGGTTATTTGTCAATACAAAGTTTAGGATTCAACCAGATTCTTTCATGTAAATGAAGATTGCTAAATTAAATAAATGTTTTTTTTTCACGCTTTTATGATGGGTTTTTATTAATAGTTAGAGCTGCGTTCAAGAACAACCTGTTAATAAACATTACACACATAGCAGTATTAGTATTATTAGTTTAGTAGCACTTTATTCAAGGATACAGTCCCCTACAAAAGTATTGGAACGGTGAGGCCAATTCCTTTATTTTTGCTGTAGACTGGAAACATTTGGGTTTGACACCAAAATATGAATATGAGACAATAGATCAACATTTCAGCTTTCAATTCCAGGTATTTACATCTGGATCTGATTCACAACTGAGAAGATATCATTATTTGTAAAGGAACACCACATTTTTAGGTGAGCAAAAGTATTGGAACAGATAGACCTAAACATAAATTTAAATTAATAAGACTTAATATGTTGTCACAAATCCTTTGCTTGCAATAACTGCATCAAGCCTGTGACCCATTGACATCACAAAACTTTTGCATTCTTCTTTTGTGATGCTTTTCCAGGATTTCACTGCAGCCTCATTCAGTTGCTGTTTGTTTAGGATGCCCAAAAGTACAGGAGTTCTGGTGCAATATCCATGACTCTATAAAAACAATTACTGGCCAAGATATCCCTCTCACTCCAATTTTTTTTTACATCTATTCAGGTCGTTTACTTCAAGAAAAGTAGAAATACTGTAAAAATACTACACTACTAGTAAAAATCCTGCATTAAAAATGTTATTCACGTAAAAGTATTTCTAAAGTAGGCCTATCATTGAACCCAATATAATCAAATCATAATCAAAGAAATAATTAACTCATCATGATGGAATGTTGTTTATTAATTTTCATGATAATGTTACATTGGATATTACTTTGATTTCATAATACACAAATTTATATTTGAATTTTTCCCAATGGTACTTTTATTGTGATTTAACGTGATAATTTATTATTAATTTTTATTTTATTTTTCTTATACAATGGTAGGGTCACCGCCCCTTCACCTTTCAGCCAATGCTGTAAACACCCTGATTGGCTAAAATGGCCAAAAGGGGAGAGGCAGAATTATACTTATGAAGAATTGTTATACTTTATATAGTTTAAATGACAAATGTTTTACTCATGAAAAAAGATTTTAAAGATCTTCACAAGAATAAAGCTGATTTAGTCAAGTGTTAGTAACATCCATTCAAATTTTATTTTTATTTTTCTATCTTAACAGTATCCTAAAGAAAGTTGAAGTCAGTGATTCTGGAGAATGCTTGTTGTCCAAATAACGTCAAAATCAGTGAATATCTCCTCGTGATCTGCTACCTGTTCGTACCGTGTGTGTGCTAAATTGACAAAGTGAATTTGACAACAATTGTTCTCCAGAATCTCTAACTCCACCTCTAACTTGGTGATTCAAAATAACTCGCCTACAGCGGCAACTCACGTCTACTATCAATATCGTCTAACTAATTTTTTTGTTTGTAAATTAATCAGTTAAAATATTAAGTGTCAGAAAAGTGATACATTTCCCACAGCCCAAGGAGATACATTTTCATATATTGCATTAATCAACCACAACTCTTAAAACCAAAGATATTAAATTCATGATTATATGTGACAAAAACACAAAAAAAAACAATCAAAATCCTCTACACAGTCAGAGATTCTGGAGAACGCTTGTTGTCCAAATAACGCCAATATCAGTAAATATCTCCTCGCGATCTGCTACCTGTTCCTACCATGTATGCGCTGATTTTGACAAAAAGTTTTTTGTTCTAAGTGTTCTCCAGAATCTCTGACTCAACCTTTAACTTGGTGATATAAAATAAATAACTCTTTACACGTATATCACCGCAACTCACGTCTACTATCAATACCGTCTAACTAATTTTTTTGTTTGTAAATTAATCAGTTAAAATATTAAGTGTCAGAAAAGTGATACATTTCCCACAGCCCAAGGAGATACATTTTCAAATATTGCATTAATCAACCACAACTCTTAAAACCAAAGATATTAAATTCATGATTATATATATGACAAAAACACACACAAAACATCAAAATCCTCAAAGCAGAGCCAGCCCTGGGCCCTCATTATAAAGGTGTGCGTAGAAACCTTCCCAAAACATTGCTTACTCCCAAAACTCAGAATGTGCGTAGGCCAAGACACGTTGAGATTTATAAAACCATGCGGCGCACAGCTGCACGCAATCTTCCCTTTATAATTACCCACCTGCGGTGAATTGTGCGCAGACGATCTCCACCCCGTGTCCTCCCACTTCACCTCCCAGTTTCATCCCACAATCTACCATACATGGCGAATGCTAAATAGCTCCAGAATATGATGACGCTCTTAATAAGCACGGACCTTTGACTGACATGAGGAAAAAAGGGAGGCAACCTGCCGCAAAGAAAGCCCGTGCCATGCGTTGCTGTAACTGCCACACAAACACACACGCGCGCTGATCACATATCATGATTGGCACAGTCATTATAGTCTTTGTTAAGATGTTTTGCCCAACTTTGTACTGTAGCCTATTAAATATCACGTATTAGCGAACCTGTATGACTATATGTAGTCCTATATAAAATGTGTTGTGAGAAGTGAAATAATGCATTAGCCTGTAGTCTATTCCAAAGCATTGTTTCCCTTCCGTGAGATCAACACATTTCCAACAACGTCAGATTATAGTTTAAACTTCCAGGTGAATTGTTATGGGAAAGAGATGCATACAATAATTTGCTAAATTAATAACATGATTTTATCTAACGAAATATAGTTTTAATTAATATGTTTGGCCTTAACTTTGTACAAAACTACTTTTTACACACAGCCTAAAATAAAGACTATTTGCTCTCCCGCTGGCCACTCACGGACACACCTCCCGACGTATATGCTATTATTATAGAGTAGAACTATAAAATTCAATTTAAAAATATAACCAAAACATGTATAGACCTACTTGATAAGTAAATCAACCTACACCATTACCTACTGCATGCCGTAGACAACAGTAGCCTATATTCGCAACAATAGGTACGCACATATAATTGATTAAATATATTGGGTGCCGCATGCATTTCACAAGGATGTGTGTGTTTTTCCGATGACAGAGCTTTATTTCGTGGTGTTGCCATTGAGTGTCGCTGATTCCCCGAGTCAGCAAAACCTTGCGTGAGCTCTACGCATGGTCAAAAGTTTGCGTGGGAATACGCACACTTCACCGCAAAGAATTCTTTTATAAATACCACCGTTTTGCCAACGCACATTTCACCGCACATTTCTGCCGTCACGCAAGGTTTTTGTGCGTAGAAAGCTTTATAAATGAGGCCCCAGGTCTCTGGGGGCCCATAGAAAATATATTTTTAAATGAACACGAGACAAGAAGGAACTAAAGATTTCCTGAACAACATTTGGAGACGTTGGCACTCCCAGGATTCTGTGGTAAAAACAAAGTTTAACTAAATTAAGTAAAGTCAACTCAGACTTGGAGAACTGTCTTCACAAGCTTTTCCTGGACAGTTTGTAGCACTGACAGTGAAATCTATGACATTTGGAGGTGGCTGCTTTAAGAAAGTGCTCTAATTGTTTTCATATTGTAGCAGCCATAGATTTTGTCCTGACGTGCAATGGAATTTACCGTGTCACTACAAATTATTAGATTTACAAGTTTGGACTTTATGTCAGCTTTAACTCTTATTAGTATATTATATTAACACAAATTGGTTCAGACTGAATCCTGCTTAGGGCCCCAAAAGTCTAGGGCCGGCTCTGCTTGGAAGATGTTACAGTTACATACTTATAATCACATGAGTAACATGACAGCTTAAGAATAGAACATATAATTATTTTCAATATAACTCAGAAGTTGAATATAGTCTGACACACTACAGCTAGACAACAAAACAGTATATGGATACAATCTTATATTAAAAATAGGGATGCTCCGATCGATCGGCCACTGGTTTAAAATGGCCAATTTTCACTCCAAATTACTGATCAGCTTTTTAACCGACTTGCAAAGGCCGATCTTTAAATTATTAATAATGTATTTTTATCCATTTCTTTTTTACTAATCTTAAATAATTAAGACAATAAAATTCTTTGTTGAGGTCTGCGGCATTATTGTTACTGTAGTGCATCCCATTTAACTGTAACAGTAATCACACATTTTTAGGTTTGTTTTAATCAAAAGATGTTACCAAATACAAATGTGTCACTTAGCATTTGTTTTATATTGCATAATGAAGTATAATATATCTGATACTGAAAAATATTTGGAGGCCTATTCATGAGTTTAATGAGTGTTTAATAAGGGGCAACCTTAATCTAAGTGACAATGTTATGTAAATTCATCATAAGAGTACAATAATATGTATTAGGCCTTTTTAAGAAGAGACAGCCAATACAATTACTTAGTTATTTACATTTTAAGTAGCAAAGGGTAAACTTTAAAAATTGGTATAGGTATCAGCTCAAATCAAGATCGGAGCATCCCTAAAATTTCTATTCTAATAAATCTTAAATGAAGAAATAATTTTTTTTTCATAAAACCAAAGATCTTCATATCATTAAATTGTCTTCCCTTCCCGTGTTCAAATCTTATCCCACGGTATGTTATCTGATCTTGTTTTATCTTATAGCGTTTTTAAGGCAGTTTTCTAAAACAGCCTTAATAATTTATCTGACATATCATAATTACCTGAATGCTGCAGCTCTATTCTGACCCATTACATGAGGACTTTGAGGAATTAAAACAGACACAGAGATTCAACATTAAAGCCTCTGGAAACCTGGTATAAAATAGTAAAGAAAAATATATATATATATTTTATTAAAGTTGGGTGTGTCAATAAGCTTTTACAAAAATCAGATCGAAAATAAATGTTCATAAATATTATTAAAGTTAGTTAAAAAAAAACTGTTTTACTGGTTCAAAATAATATTTCTATAATAAGAACTAAGAGCATAAGCCCCCTCATATAAACCGAATTTCTGTAAAATGTATCAAAATTAAATACCAATATCTTAAATTTGGATTGATAGATACTCTGAACTATTTTCAGAGTCTTACTATCATAAAACTAACTCCCCACATTATAGAGTTAGAAGGAATTAGTGGATTTGGGTTTACAGGGGCTTTAAAACTCATCCTTTTTCTTCTCTTCCTTGGTGAAGAACTTTCCATCCGCCTGCTTCCTGAAGGACACTTTGACGTGTCCCAGCCCCTGATCCTTCAGCTTCTGTTTGACCTGAGACACAGAACTCCTCAGCATTATCACTCACATAGATAAACCTTGATGCTAAATGCACTCTTGTTAAAGGTGGAGTCAGTTATTCTGGAGAACGCTTGTTGTGAAAATCACTTTTTTTCCAAATCAATGAATATCCTCAGAATCCACTACCTGTCCATTGTGTGTTCACCCAAAAGTCTAGGCTCTGTAAATATGTTTACAAAGGTTATGTTAACCCACCATAGCTAGCAACATGGTGTTTTCTGACAACAAGCTTATTCAAGAATCGCTGACTCCACCTTTAAGTTACAACCTGCAATCCCTTTTTCTGTTTTTCTACCTTCACATTGTTTTTGTGCTGTTGTAACATGAAATACTTTTCTTGAAATCAATCATTCTTAATCTCTTTTTTAAATGTTCCTTTTAAGAGTAATTAGGTTATTCTGTTTTAACGTAAAATAATAATAAAATCAAACATGGTTTACCTGCTCCAAGAGAGCTTCCATCATCGCTTCGTCATCCAGATTCTCACCGTCTTCTACGCGCAGATTCAATTTGAACACTTGCCTTGTCATCCCGGGGGCTTCGGGGGTCAACTCTGCCAGGGATAAAAAATATAGATTCAAAAACCCATTTCCTGTGATTCTAAATTACTTTACAGTTTACCGTTTGAATGTTTTTTTTCAAATAAATTTAAAATGTTACTCACTTGTCACTTGCTCTGTCGTCACGGCGGCTGTGGTGGGGGCCAACTCTGCCAGGGACAAAAAATTAGATTCAAAAACCCATTTCCTGGGGCGCTCCGGTGGTGTAGTGGATAGAGTGCGTACCATATTGGCTCCGGCCATGGGTTTAAATCTGACCCGTGGACCTTTACTGCAGGTCATCCCCCCTCTCTCTCTGTCTCCCCATTTCAACTCTGTACTATCTAATAAAGCTTGATAATGCCCAAAAATAATCTTAGAAAAATAATAACATTTCCTGTCATTCTAAATTACTTCACAGTTTACCGTTTTAATTTTTTTTTTAATACATTTAAAATGTTACTCACTTGTCACTTGCTCTGTCGTCATGGCGGCTGTGGTGGGGGCCAACTCTGCCAGAGACAAAACACATAGATTCAAATACCCATTTCCTGGGGCGCTCCGTGGTGTAGTGGATAGAGCGGGAACCATATTAGCTCCGGCCTTCGTTGCTGTGGTCATAGGTTTAAATCTGACCCGTGGACCTTTACTGCAGGTCATCCCCCTCTCTCTCTCTCTCTCTCTCTCTCTGTCTCCCAATTTCAACTCTGTACTGTCTAATAAAGCTTGAAAATGCCCAAAAATTATCTTAAAAAAAAAAATCCTGTAATCCTGTAATTCTAAATTACTTTACAGTTTAGTGTTTGAATATTATTTTTTCAAATAAATTTAAAATGTTACTCACTTGTCACTTGCTCTGTCGTCATGGCGGCTGTGGTGGGGGCCAACTCTGCCAGGGACAAAAATATAGATTCAAAAACTAATTTCCTGTATTTCTAAATTACCTTAAAAAAAAAATCACAAACAGTTGGAATATTTTTTTTAATAAATTTTTACAAAAATGTCTATTTGTGCTAATTTCCCTCTTTTGCATTATACCCAGTCATCTCTTTAATAATCTGGCTGTAGTGAAATGTTATTATTGGTTCTGTGTTACAATAATAAATGTCCCATCAACAGCTGATGGGAACTTTAATCTCCTTTGACAAACGGCACGCAGAAATTCACTAAACAGTAAAACTATAACCAGAATAAATAATAAAAATGGCAATTTAAATGTAGTTATATTAATAATTCCATTTGATAATTAGAAATAAGTGTGACTGCCTGTCGTGACATAGCAAAGAAAAAAGTTTTTATATTTTTTATATCAATATATTCAGGGGGACTTTTTGTGCATATTTGTATATGGGGGTAGATACAGCCTTATGTGCTGTGAACATGTGATGTTTAGATCGTCCATGTTTTGCATATTTTCAGCACACACTTATCATCTGCAGCTGATAACCACTGCATTCTGCTAAACATTTCAGGAAAACTATCCAGAATGCTTAAGTGCATTTTTGATTTGGGACATTTGACGCTAAAATAAACCTAAATCTTATTTGAATAAGTGGATTACCTTCGGTTAGATTGTAGCAAATGAATGGCCGGCTATTGTGACAGGGGTAGTCATACCATTTTCCAGAGTATGAGGAGCCGAAGAGTGCCCTCACACAATCCCACCCGTTGTTAGTAGGTCGACCCTCATACCAGAACCTAAATGAGGAGTTACTTCCGTCCGACCACTTCCAGGAGTCTCTCAAAAGGCCGATCCAGACTCCTGTTCCTGGAGGTACCAGCTCTTTCACCTTCTCGTTCTCTGCATTGTTTCTCACACTGACCAGGTCTGTGTAGTGTTCTCTGCAGAAGCTCTGAGCCCCAGTCCATGACATGTTGTTGCTGGTGAGGTGATATGTGACATTTGACCCTGAAAATAGACCACAGAGAGGCACTGTTATGTAGAGGGAACATAGCGTACCATTTGTTTAAACAAATATTTTCCAGTCTTTCCAAATCAACAACAAACAAAAGAATCCCTTAAAATCTAGACCGAATACATAAGTACAGATAGTTTTTCTCAATAAATTCTATTTATTTTGTAAAACTAAGGTGTTGTGTATAGAAACTGTATGAAAGGTGTTACAAATAACAATTAAATAATAACATATAAAGTTAGTATGTTTCACTGATTAAAACATCATAGGCCGACGTGTCAAAGAGAAGCAGATAAGTGGAAGATCAAGAAACTAAACTCATGTGTTATATGGTGTGACTTCATATCCTCACCTTGGACATCACAGCAGACTGCCTTATAGGGTCCGTCACATGATGTGTCATTCCATAGTCCATTCTCCCCCATCAGTCCACAGTTTGGTTCACTGCCTATTCCATTTGGTTCTCCAGTCGACCAGTTTCTAAACTCCATCTCTCTGTGTTTGTAGAAACTGCTGTTTGCCAGTGACCACATCCATCTATGGTGCAGCCCTATCCAGACCCACTGAAAGCAATATTTGATTGTGTTACTTTAGCCTCAACTGTCATGTGAAGCTGAAAACAAACGCTTTTCAAGGACAGGAAAGACTTGAGAAAAAATGGTCTGGAGCCTTGAAACTGTTCAAACATATTAACTTTGTTTTCATTAAAATGGACAAAGACATAAGGCATCATCAAAACAGAAGGACACAGATATACCTTAAAAAAGACATTTAAAAAACAATAGTTCACAAAGTGCTTTGACATGATAAATAGGAGCAAATACAAATCAGATACACATAAACATTAAGTCAATAGACATACTGTACATCATTGTGATGGTGAGAAAGAAAAGGGAAGATAGAGCCGTAAATGCAATAAACAAAATGAGATTAAAAGGTGCTAGGATACAAAGACAATGAGAAAGATGATAAAGAGACGGCCTCACATGAACGCAAGTCTATACAAATGTGTTTTAAGAAGTGATTTAAAAGCACTCACTGATTCAGCAAGATTTATCTCCGTTTTCTGTATTGTATTTGTACATTTGTATTAATTTTCTCTAATCATTAGTTTTTTGTGTGTAAAACTGGATCGTTTGAACTCCAACACTGATTTAAATGAAACCAGTTTAAATGTAAGACAACAAGCTAAAAATATTGTGAACCAGCAGGGGTTAAATTACATGTTTAATCAACAAAAAAGTAAAGGACAAGTACGTCTAAATGTTATTGAAGTACAGTCCATCTACTTTAACTTTACTGAAACATAAAAAAAATATATTTGAAATGTCAGAGAGAGACAAGTGAACTTACAACACCCCCATGTGTCAGGCTGATCAGGCTGTTCAGGCTGTTCACATCCGTCATGTTGTCTATAGTTGCCAGGTCTGTGTAGTGTTCTCTGCAGTAACTCTGCGCTTCAGTCCAGGTCTTCGATTCATAAACAACATGGAACTGACGTGCAGCATGTGACGAGACAGCACACAGCCCTGTAGAGACAGACATGAATAATGATAAAATGTCAATAATGGCAATAATAAATAACCAAATAATAGTCTTGGCTTTAGGTCTCAGTGTGTTTAGGTTAGATTGGTCATTTGTTTGCCTTCATTAATTTCCAGTTTAATATAGTCTATGTCTTTCTACATGTCCACGTTGATGCAGGTTGTTGGTTGAAGAGGTGTTATAAAGTTTGGGCTGTTTACTTTTGAAGGTTTTATTGCACTCAGGCTATTAATGAGCAGAGTTAACGTCAGCTGGGTAACTTTAATCTTTAGGTTATCTTTCATCACTCTTCCGTGGCTCTGACTGGAGCCCGACGGCGACTCCCTGTGTGTGTGTGTGTGTGTGTGTGTGTGTGTGTGTGCAGCGCTAGCTGATACACACACACACACACACACACACACACACACACACACACTGAGAAGGACAGAGAGATTCTGCAGAATAACTTATGTGTTATTTGTGATGTGTCTCCAGAACATATCATATTGAAATAATTGTCAAAACTTTATTTAAATAAATATATGAAAAAAAAAAGGTTTTTCGTTTAATGATTTTTCCTAAATGGTTAAGATTTACTAACCAGTTACATATGTACACCTACTGTCAAATACTGTTGAAAGCTGTTTTTGTGACCTGCTGTTACTGTCTTGGCTGGGAAAGCATTTCCAATAAGGATGTCTTGAAAGTATAATAATAATTATAAATATACAACAAAAACAAATACTAATGAATATGATATTTCTAAGTATTTTACATCTACATGTATAGTGTTCGTCTCACAATACTTTATAGTAAAACATTTATAAATATATAAAACACTTACCTGAAGCCACAATGATGCTCAGAAGAACCTTCTCCATCTTTGTCTGTTCCCCGTCTGCCCTCTGTTAGTCTGTGACTGTCGATATGAAGCTGCTGGAATGAAGGAGAGATATACATCAACCTCTTTATTGCACATTCAAACTGTATGCAAAGTGATTATGGGACTAAACTGTTTATCTTACACTGTACTGAACAGACTATCAGGTCAAGAATGAGCCCTAAAAAAATTTAAATACATTTTTTTGACAACTTTTTATGGTTGATATAATAATGATAATTGAGTTTCCTAATGGAGCATAGACATTAAGCCAATGAAAATAAGAACATCTGAAATGAATTCGCAACAGCAGTATGTAAAAACATTTAAATCAACTCCACTTCTACCAGCTGCAGCATAAAAGTGATGAACACATTAATGAATATAATATAATATAATATTATTAGTGGTCATTCTGTAAAGTTAACACAAGATTCAATCTAGTCACTGCTCAGGAGCCAAATGCAGAGCTCCTGTAATGTCAGTATGTGTTAAAAGTCCCTCTCCCCCTAAAGGTTATCAGAGGTTATTACAGAGAGTCAAAGGAGGGAGGAAGGTATTAGGGTGTGCACGTTATAAAAATGTTTAAACGATTACACGACTGCACTTTCATATGGGGGGTGAGGTTGCTCATTGTAGCTCATGTCTCTCTCTCTCTCTCACACACACACACACACTCACTCACTCGTTTGTCCGCGCGTCATTATCAGCCTATCTTTCTACAAGTCCACGTTTTAGCAGGTTGTACAGGATAATAGATAAAAGTTTGAGCTTTTGACTTTTGAGATTTTATAGCACCTGTTTATGTTAAGTCAATCTTCATTTATCTTTAATCTCTCCCCCTCTGTGGCTGTAACTGAGCCCGCATGTGTGCCTGTTGCGTGTCCGCAGTGCTGGCTGACACACACACACACACCACACACACACACACACACACACACACACTAGGGCTGTCACTTTTTATTCGAAGTTCGAACATTCGTTCGAAGTTGGGGTGAAAAGTTCGAATTCGAATTGTATTTCTCCATTCGGACTGTGTGCTGCCCATAGACAGTATATAAAATAGTGTGCTGCCGTCTCATAAGCATTTAAAGTAGTTTCCCTTTTGACCCAGCAGAGGGCGCTTTCTAACTGTCCTATCAGTTTGACCTGTTGTAACCCCTCTTGACCCATCAGTAAACAAAGCTAATGCTAATCATGATGTTCATCTGTTGCTTTGCGACCAAAATGGACCATAGTGAGCATTGTCGGCCTGGACGAACACCAGGACATATGAGCAGCAGCGTGTGGGAGTATTTGGTTTCAACACCGGGGACGTTACGAAGACCTGTCGTACTTTTCAAAGACGGCAATTTGCAACTTCCCCGCTAGCTTAGCCGCTAGCTTAGCCGAGCGGAGCAGCGCAGCGCCCAGTGTACAGGTACAGGCCTTTCTTTATATGACCATGGAACTACAGCCCTGTGTGAGTTAGATTCTCTGCCCGAGCCGGAAGGGCTTCCGTTTTAGTAATTTTATACGAGACAACACTGCGCGCACGGTGTGTCTCCTACGGCAGCACCGCCTTCAAGCCGATCGTAATTACTGCTGCTCTCAGCGGCCCCTCCCTGTGCTGTACTGACGGAGGCTGTGTTGCGCCGCTCATTAAGTTCTCTTCTGAACAGATTTCTGTCATTCAAACAACGCAGATTTGTGTTTTAAAACTTAAATTATAGCAGCCAACTTATTAAAAAATAAGGGTTTAAAATCAGGCTCGTGCCTAAATAAGAAATACGATTAATAGAATGGGCCGGGCTTGGACAGAACACTGGGGGAATATATTCGAATAAATTCGAATTAATTAGGGACATTCGAAATTCGTTCGAATTTCATTTTTGGAAAAAGTGACAGCCCTAACACACACACACACACACACACACACACACACACACACACACACACACACACACACACACACACACACACACACACACACACACACACACACACACACACACACACACACACACACACACACACACACACACACACACACACACACACACACACACACACACACACACACACACACACACACACACACACACAACACACACACACACACACACACACACACACACACACACACACACACACACACACACAGAGAGAGAGCGCGGGGCAGACGGATTCTGCTGACTATCTTTTTATCTTTATTCAAATAGTTTGTGTAATGTCAGATCTGTAATTAATTAATACCTGTTCGTAGAACACATTGAAGTCATTTTCAAAAAAAAAAAAAAAAAAAAAAAAAAGGCATTGTTTATTGATTTTATGATTTAATAACCGGTTACATGCGTACACGTGCCTACTAGGGGTGTGCAGTACATTATCACCTTAATTTCTACCTTGACAGAGTAGATTAACAGCCTGTCTTTCTACAAGTTTAAGCTTGTTAACAGGAGTATAGATAAAGTTTGAGCTTGTACTTAGGCCACTTACGAGCATTCTTTACGTCGACCGAGTTACATCAATATTCATTTTATCTTTTCATCTCTCTGCCGTGGCTGTGACTGGGTGCACAAATGTGCGCAGTGCTGGCTGACACACACACACACACACACACACACACACACACACACACACACACACACACACACACACACACACACACACACACACACACACACACACACACACACACACACACACACACACACACACACACACACACACACACACACACACACACACACACACACACACACACACAGAGCGCGGGGCAGACGGATTCTGCTGACTAGCTTTTTATCTTTATTCAAATAGTTTGTGTAATTTCAGATTTTAAATTAATTAATGTGTGTTTCTAGAACACATTGAAGTCATTTTAAAAACAAAAAATAAATAAAAAAATTAAATAAAAAAAAATAGAAAATAGAAAAAAGGCAGCGTTTATTGATTTTATGACTTAAGAACCGGTTACATGCGTACACGTGCACACCCCTAGTAGGTAAACCCCCACCTAGGACTCCTGCCCTGATACCTCCATTGCTAGTCCCTCTCTAGGTACAAAGATAAGCAGCTTTCACAGTTTAAATGTTAGAAAACAAGGGGACTTACCGAAGCGTTGTTGAAAAAACCTTGGTGAAGTGGATGGAAAATCGAAGCAGGGGAAAAATTCTTAGAAATAGTCTTTCAATAGATCAAGTGATCTACTTTGTTTAATTCACTGAAATCTCAAACGGAGCAAAAGCCTTGAAGAGTGTCCTCGCCTCTCTCTCTCTCCTGTCTGTCGCCGTTGGTCCGAACAGGTCAAAGTGAATATCACCTGTTACTCCTCCAGTATATAGTGGATATCTGGGGATTGACGCCCTGCCTTCGCACCGAGGCATATTTCCATATTCATATTTTAGTTTGAAACAACATGCTCATACCAGGAAAGGTTATGTGCAAAGCGTGACGTTTCCTTCTGATATGGACACAGTGAACCTGTCTGCAGCTCATTACTGTCCTGTCACATGCAGAGAATTTGCATGTTTGTAAAGCAGGCTTCCTAGGAATGAAGGCAAGAACCGGTCAATTTTGCTATTTTTGTCAATTTTGCTATTTTTTTCTCCTAAACATACTAGTATAAATAAATCAAGTGATCAACTTTGGTTAATTCACCGAAATCTCAAACAGAGAAAAAGCATTGACGGGTATTCTCTCTCTCTCTCTCTCTCTCTGTCTCTCTCTCTCCCTCTCTCTCCCTCTCCCTCCCTCCCTCTCTTTTTTCTTTAAACAACATGTTTTAGCTCATTTGCAAAGACCGCAACTTCCCGTTTCCACAGAAAGCTACATTGAGACTATCAGCCCCTTGTATCATTCAGGTGCACAGTCCTCCTTTGCATGTTGCATGTAGGAACACTAAGCCTTATAATCCTAAACCCAAAATATACTTCCTTTTAGCACGCGTGTGCATGACGTCACCAGGCGTAACTGCCATCAGTTTGAATTGTTGGTTGTGCACGTGCTCAAATATTACCATAAAAGATGCAGAGCCTTTTCCCTTTCCAGTGAAATGCACAAAAGGGCCTTATTCACTGTTCCATCCCTGTTTTCCCTATTTTTTAGATACATGATGTAATTTAAAATATATATATATAGACACGAGACGGTAACAAATAAATTGAACAACATTTGGAGCCTTTTTTTAAATGAGACACTATTCTTATATGTATCTCCCCTCTGGAAGTCAATAAAGGCTCATGTATATATCCCCGTTAGTGTGTGTGTGTGTGTGTGTGTGTGTGTGTGTGTGTGTGTGTGTGTGTGTGTGTGTGTGTGTGTCTTACTGAGAGTCACCTGCAGCTCCATCAGCTCCTCCCTCCCATGTCCCTCCTCTTCTGATTGGCTCCTCACTGTCTGACTCCATCTCTTTCTAAAGAAAATATTTCCATATGCAACACACACACACACACACACACACACACACACACACACACACACACACACACACACACACACACACACACACACACACACACACACACACACACACACACACACACACACACACACACACACACACACACACACACAGAGAGAGAACCAGTGAGAAACAGGTTCACGGGGGTCAACCCACTATCTTCATTTACATGCAGGAATCTGGTTTAATCTTAAACTTTGTATTGACAAATAAACCTTTTAAAAACTGTGCTGTCAAAAAGGAATCAAGGTTTAAGGTGATCTCTATGCATAACAACTGGCGTCGCATATTATACTTTAAAACGGGAATGTTGTTAGCTATGGTGGGCCACCTTTGTTTACATAACCTTTGTTTACATACCAGTTTACAGAGCCGAGCCTGTAGGCTATATTAAAACCAGATTTTTTTTTTCAGGGCACACAGCACTGACAGGTAGCGGATCATAAGGAGGTATTCACTGATTTTAACAAAGAGTGATTTTGACAACAATCATTCTTCACAACTTGTAGCTTACAGCTCATAACTATCACCACACGGAAAATTAAAACATCTAGCAACATCACCGCCACTTTAACACACATGGCAACTTCAGACAGCGAAGAAACTCCCTCACACACACACACACACACACACACACACACACACACACACACACACACACACACACACACACACACACCTTTGACATATTTTCAAGTGTAACGACGACAGACGTGACGACACGCGCGATGCTACTACACCGTTAGAAAGCATTGTTAGCTGCGGCTAGTTAGCACATCATTTCTCACTTTAACTAAAATAGTAGAACTAGCAACTTATTTTTGTATAGAGACTCACCGAGGGAATCGCTTCACAGTGCGGGCTCCGTGGGACTCGTAGCGGAGGAAAATATTTTTTCTTGCGTAGCTAGCTAGCTAAAAACTCCTCTAAAAAACGTTTGTTAATATTAGCAGGTCCTTCACGAGTTTTCACAGTCTCAAAACTCACTAATTTACCATCTAGATATCTAGTCCTGTATTCTAAATCGATATTCAAATCATTCAAAATTAGCTTCGTTTACACAGAGAGGTTTGACTCAGGCACTGTAACTTTTTAAAAGTCCCGAAAAGAGCGATTTTCAGTTGCTCTCGCGCATAGACGGTAAAAGAAGGCGGGTCTAACTCCTGATTGGCTGGCTAACTAGGCCAACTAATACGTCATCTTACTGTGATTGACAGGTGATTTAACGAATCAAGCAATATTATATAGATACAGAATATAGGTTTAAATCGGCCAATTTTCTCCAGTTCTCTGATGAATCTTTATTAAGATCAGCTTCCCATGTCAATTTAAGGGCTGACAAATCTTCCTCAGAGTTAAGAAGCAGCATGGAATAATATGCTGCTGACCTCATGACCCTTTCCTAATAGTCTAATGTGCTATGCCAGATGTCCACACTAGGGGGAGCCACAGAAGCACAGCCAAAGGTCTGTATCAGCAGACGCCTCAGCTGCAGATAACACCAGTTTCATTTGGTGGGATATCAAATAGTTTTTTTTATATTTTCAAATTATGTCATTGTTCCCTCATCATACAGATCACCTAAAACCTTGATTCCTTTTTGATAGCAGTTTCCAAAAGAAGGGTTATTAGGATTAACGTAGATTGATAAACAGTTACACACATAGGCTTTATCAGTTTAGTAGCACTTTATTCAAGGATAACACCCCTATTTAGACAATTTAAAAAAAAAAATGCCGGTATTATTGTCTAGCATGTTGACGGAAAGAGTGCTGTATTGTAGCCTACTGTTTAATATATTTTTGTCTTTTAATTGCACAAGAATATATTTTTACTAAAGAGCAAAATTATATAGGCTAGTTTTATCCGTTTTATTCATATTTTACTGCAAGAAACCAACAAACTGTATTTGTTGTTTACTTTCTGCCGTATACAAGAAGTAGTGACGAAGAATAGCCATGGTTGGGGAATAAATAAAGAGATGTAGGATACTTTGAACATAAATCCACTAACATTGTATATATAGTTCATTTATCTATTCTAATTGGAAAATGTCATATATGTAAATGCAAATTTGCAAAAGTTTCCCCTAATTTTATTGGTTTCCTAGCTGAATTCCAAGAATATATTAAAACAGGGGCGCCTTTAGCTCAGTTGGTAAGGCGTCCCCCTCCCGGGCCGGGCCCAGCAGCAGACCCGGGTTCGATTCCCACCCGCGGTCGTTCTCTGCATGTCACTCCCCTCTCTGCCCCATTTCACGTCTGTCTCTCTGCACTATCAATAAAGCATAAAAAAAAAAATGCCCAAAAAATATCTTTAAAAAAAATATATATATTAAAACATTGGCACTAAAAAAAAAAGTATCAAAACTATCCTAATATACAAAAATCTTTTTGAAGCGGAATGATGTTTAATATTTATTGTATTGCTTTATGTATGACTATATGTCTGTATATTTTTTTATTTGATTCTTATCTATAAGCTTGTCTTATTCATTCTAAGATATAGCGAGTACTTTTGATTTATATATTTATATTTGAGAATGCTTCAATACAATTAATTGAAAAACAGTAGCCCTATATTACCAAAAGTACCCGGACACAACTTCACAATGCCCCAGTGCATTTAACTGGCCTTAAATAAATCAGTCAATCATAGCCTAAGACTAAGTAATTCTACTCTCTTTTGGGTTGGTTTTTGGTCTATTTGTAAGTGTAGAAAACATGTTCATTGTTGTTGTAGGGTAAGTTGGAAAAGAGGGTTGTATATATATTTTGTAACGGTCTCCCATTTATAATAGTCAACCCTTTGAAAAACATAAAAAAAAACAATATGCAATTCTCAGATATATGGCGTTATTTGTGAATTTCTTTATTTTCCCCCCGATTACACTCTAGTCTACATCACAGTGCGTTTACATGTAGACTCATAATCGGGTAAATAAACGAATAAGACTTCAACAGGACTTGTAAAATGCATGTAAACACCTTCATCCGATCTACTTCACACACAAATCGGCACATTAATGGACAATCGAAGTCGGATAAGAACACCTAGATAACTCGTTCATAGTCGGCATTCCATCTGCATGTAAACAGGATTGCATATCGGAGTTCTCGTTCTGCGCTTGCTCGGAATCCCTGCGGAGGATTTCACAAGGAAGTGGAAGGAGACGACGTAATAAATAGAAGGGTTGTTGCCGGATTGGAACCGGACGTGGCTCTATAAGCACTTGTTGAAAGGGCTACAGCGCCACCTAGCATAGTGGAGACAGCCATGCTCCGGCCATTAAGCCGATTCTCTGAAAGGCCAAGTGACACTGTCCGTTCGAGTGGCAAGTTCGGTATACGTCTTAATCCAATCTAGTTGTCCCATGGAAACACACAGACAGACTGAAAAAGACATTCTTCTGATTCAGTATTTTATTAAAAAGCACGTACAGAATATTTTCATTTTGTTTATTTCCATGCTTCTGGCTCAAATCACAGGCCCTGCAAGAGAACAAACGAATTAGAATTTTAGAACAGACAATTCATGCAACTTACTCAAATGGCTAAAAAAATGTTTAGCAGTAAGGCTCTTTATGAACCAGCGTTTCACCCTTTAAACAATCTACAGACATGAGCAAAAAAAAAAAAAACATGTTTTTGTTCAACTTTATAACTGCAGCAAATGTGTTCTCATTATCTGACCTAGTGCCTAAAAATTACAGAACCTACTTTTTTTTTGCATTTTAGAAGCATTTGATAGTTTGGAGAGAGAGATGAAATGTGTCAGAGAGGGGAATGACATGCAGAGAACGACCCGGGCTGGATTCTAACCCGGGTCTGCTGTGAAGAGGACAGACTCTATGGAGGGGGGGTACACCAGACGTTGCAAGAAATAACCATTTAACGCCTCCCTAAACTGCTGGGACGAATTTCAATTTAGTTCAACCATTTGCAGAAAATTTGGCACCTTGTTCTAACAATATACATTTTAATTATTGGCGATTTTGGTTGTGTAACATTATATCGAAATGATGTTAACTACCTTTTCATATGCTTTCTCACAGTGAAACGGCTCAGACTCATGTGGGAGATTTAGCGGTTGCATGGTAAGCAGTTGTGTGAGGACTTACCCCAGGTCTTTTTCAGCCTTGGGGATAATGTCGGCTACTGACCGATGCATTTGTAAACCACATCCAGGTACTTGGAAGTTCCACGACACGGGTCTCCAAACATGGCGTTGGTTGCGTTGATGGCACAGGTGTCCTGCCCGTTACAGCTGTGGGTAAAGTGATGTTATTGAGTGAGGCCTGAATGCATAAAATAAAAATAAAAAGTAGCTACGAGGAACTCTTAAATGTTTCTGAAACAGTCAAATTTGTCCTCTGATGATCATGAATGACATGTAACAGCAAACGAGACCATCAGTGTAAAGAATGCTATTTTTATATAGTTTTTCTTAATGCCTTTGCCATGGGTATACTATACACTCACCCAGGAGCAACAGCTGGCGTGGTTAAGACACACTACCGCTTTTGTCCAAAGCAAGAATGAACACAAAATGAAAGTTCCTCGGAGCACCTTTAAAATCTAGGTATTTTGTAGTAAACCATTTTTTAAAAAATAAATAAAATAAAAATGTAATACAAAAAAAACTGGGGAACTTTACATGTCAGCCACTTTGCTATCTGAAGATGCGCAGCCAGTGTTGTAGGTCTTAGAGTTCGGTTGTCCAACAGCACATGTGTAGCGGTCGCTGCGCCCATACACAGCACTCAGTACCTTTATAACCTGACCCACACCTGAAACAATACAGACAGGAGAAATGTAGTTAACTAAGGTTTGAGATATTATAATGAGTGTTGAAATGTAATTTAAATATAGTCATTTTATTCAGGGAATGCCCCAAATATACACACACACTTGTGATCTTACCACAATATAGGTTTCCCTTGTCTCCCTCACATGTCACACTGCGACTCTTCAACCCAACTATGGAGAGAAATTATTACACAGTATTTAACCATCACTGCTTTTCCTGAACATATTTAACACAGCATGAAACTTCCACAGGACAAAACAAACTGGGCCTTTAAGGTGCAGTTTTTCAGAGGAGGGGGATTCGTTTACATCCACAGAGCCTGCAGTTAGTTTACCAAAACATATTTACCCTTCATGTAAATCTTATTAATGAATAACTATAAATCAAAAAGCTAAATTATTTTGAGGAACCTGAAACCAAATGTAAGACTAGAATGTGTTTGTAAACCAAACTGTGGGCCCTGCTGCTGTAAACAGCAGTGAAATAGTAACTGTCAGGAAGCTTTCTAATGCCTCGTTTCCACCGAGTAGAGCGGGTCGGAGCGGTTCGGTCCGGGTAGTTTGGCTTTTCATTTGCCAAAAGTTGGGTAGGGTACGGTTTAAGCGCACCTAACCGCTCTGAGCCGCTCCCGATCTCAGTACTCCTCCGTAGGGGTACTGGCCGCCTGAAAGCGGGCCGAAAATGCATGAGAAGGCGGAGCTACACACTGCCGTCATTTGATTGGTCGAAAGAATCATTTCCGCCATGTGTAGATCTCGGCAAGAGTGAAGAGAGTCTTGTGTTTTGGCGAAAATGTGAGCACAGCTCTGTTTATTGTGTGGTGTTTTTCCTCGTCAATAAATTAATCAGTTGGTTACACTGTGTCCCATAGTCACGTAGCTGCCGCAGCCAGCACTGTTTGTTCGCTCACTGTCTCTATGAGTTGCGCCGAGCGGTCTCTGTGTGTTTACGCCATAGATAGTAGTAAAATACACGCTCACAACAACACGGGGGGAATAAATAAAGAAGCGGCTGGTTTGAATCATTTCCGCCGTTTGTAGTCACCTCGGCTAGAGTGAAGAGAGTTTTGGCGAAAATGTGAGCGCGGCACTGTTTATTGTGTGGTGTTTTTCCTCGTCATTAAATGAATCAGTTGGCTACACTGTGTCCCACTGCTACGATGTCACGTAGCTGCTGCAGCCAGCGCTGCTCGCTCACTGTCTCTATCAGTTGCCCCGAGCCGTCTCTGTGCTCACAACACGGGGGGAATAAATAAAGAAGCGGCTGGTTTGACCAAGCAAAAACAAGAGACCGCTGGCTTGACCACAGTTGTTCCCACAGCCCGATAGTTTGACCCACATTCTGGCGGCGGCTATCGCAGTCCAGCCTAAACCCCGCCCTACCAGTAAGGGTAGGGTCGGCGGTGGAAACAACACCGAAATTCTTAAAAGTGAGCTGTCCCGCTCTGAGCCGCTCCGACCCGCTCTACTCGGTGGAAACGAGGCATAACTTCAAACAATGTTCCAGGGATCACATTTGCCTGTGAGGAAAGTTTGTTCATTCAGTTATGAGAGTATACCTTAGAAAATGTTCACTCCTGACACACCCAAAGTTACATAGTGCTCCTTTAAACTACTTACATTCACATTTGTAAACCACATACAGGTACTTGTAAGTTTTACGACAGGGGTCTCCAAACTCTGAGTTGGTCGCTTTGATGGCACAGGTGTTTCTCCCGTCGCAGCTGTGGATGAAGAATGATGTTTGCAAGGCTTGAATTCATGTAAAAAAGGTGCTCAGAGGAACATTCAGTTTGTGTTAGTTCTTGCACCCTCCTTTTTGCCTCTTCTTTGGACAAAAGTGTTTTTACTACTCCAGCTGTTGTTCCTGGGTGAGCGTATACCCATGACAAAGGCATAAAAAAAAACTACATAAAAATAGCATTCTTTGCACTGATGGTCTCCTTTAATGTTACATGTAATTTATGATCATCAGAGGAAAAATTTGACTGTTTAAGAAATATTTAAAAGTTCCTCGTAGCACCTTTGAAAATAATGTTATTAGAGGTTTAAAAAAAAAAAAAAAAGACTGGGGACTTACATGGTAGACATTGTCCTAGCAGGAGTGGAGCAGTGGGTGTTTCGGACCTTATATGCCCGATGTCCAACAGAGCATGTGGTCCGGTCGGTGCGCCCATAAAAGGCACTTAGCACGGTTATGACCTTTCCACCATCTGCAACAATACATTAGAGAGGCAGAGAGGACAACAACAATGTGAACACACACACACACACACACAGACAGAGTGCCTATCACCAACAATGTGAAAATATGCAATGACTTCCTGCTTGTTTTTGTCTCGTCCGTGCCGTCTTAAATGTGAACACTTAAATGGTCATGTCTTTCACCCATCTTGTCCTGTATTGCATCACGTACATAAAAAAAATAATAATAATAAAAGTGAAGTGAAGCAGAGACATGTAGTTAACCCTCACTCTACCGAGGTAAACTGGTATTTTATTCCAGCATTCCAAAACAGACTTAATATTTTGTCTTTTTTCACAATATATTTATTGCCGTTTTGTCTCTTACAAACACACACACACACACACACATCTGGACCATCACAACAAGGACACAAACCACAAATAAAAATGAAACCAAAAAAAAAAAAAAGGCAAATCCTTCTCATGTTCTGGTCATGATAGCTACGTATGGCCCCCAGAGCTCGACAAAGTCCCTCAGCTTGCCCCTAGCAACATAAGTCAATCTTTCTAAATGGTACTGGAGTAATTTTGACCCCGGCCAATTCCACTTAAACCTGCAGTGTGTAGAATGTTGGGTTTTATTTCCTAGCAGATTTTGTAGAAAGTAATTATAATATCCATAAGTACATTTAATTTAGTGCATAATAGCTGATTTTTTTTTTTTTTTTTTTAATTATAATTTTTTCCCTTAGAAAGGGTCTCATATGTCCATATTTCTGCATATTTTGGACCAAGGCCTAGTGCCGCCATCTTGAAAGTGTCATAGTTGGAATGTCATCAGGTGCATTGTTTAAAATTTAGAATTGTTCTTGTCCTTGAAGGCCACTGTAGCTTCTGTTATTATTCAAAAGGGTTGGGGTTACCCAGGGAGTGTTGCATTCTAGAACTTTGTAGAACTTACTTGATGATGTCATATTACACACTGCACCTTTAAGCAGTTTTAATAAATATAGAGTGAGAGTGAGTGAGTGAGTGAGTGTATAGAAATAAATAGTGATCTTACCACAATTCAGGCGTGCCACATTTCCCTCACATGTTATACTCACACCGACAGCTGTCAAACCACCTAAGAAGAGAAAAAGAATTATAATATTTTCATCTGTGCTTTTATTCCCCGCCTGTGGGTTGAAGAATGCATCAGAATCACACACACACAGATATTTACCTGCTTTCAAAAACACACACGTTGCTGCAAGCACTGCAAGACAAATAGCAAAGTCAGACAGTTGATATAAAACAACCTTGGAGTAAACTACAAATAAAACCCACAAAAAAATAGAATTTCCGGCACGTTAATAGTCCTCATAAATTAATCAAAAGTGCAAAATTCTCTGTCCTATCACAACAGAGTCAATAAAACACTTTTTATAAATATGCAGGACAGTCATAAGATTTAAACCGAGTTAAACTAACTAACTATAAACACTTACGCATGCAAGTTTCCATTCACAATTTTGAAAGACTCTTTTTGAAGTTGGGACCACAACTACATTTACATTGTGTACATAGATTATTTAAAAATGCACCTCTAGACATTCCTAGATGTATATTAAGCTTAATGCTATTTAACAAGTAGTTGAGTACTCACACAGTGTGGTGCTGAATCTGGGGCAGAGCATGGTGGTTGAGAATGATTGTTTTTTTTTTAGGTTCTGGCAGGCCTCTTATTTATACATTTATTCTTGCTGGGGACTTAACTTAACTCAATGGGAGACAACTACACACAGGTGAAACACATTAGGGTGGGGCCAGTAATCAAAACTTGACAGGAAGTGACAATACTTAACAAAATAAAACAGGAAACGCAGGGAAATGGCACTAGCACAAGTTAAAACATTCCCTGCGTTCCAATCCCCATACTTACCTACTATTAAGTATGCCAGAAAAAGATTTAGGATGTCCCAATACATGCATGTCAATTTCAGTATGCTGAAAATACATAATTGCCTCACTAAATCCAATAGCATTTTGGAGTATTTGTCTTTATTCTTGACATTTCTCTACACAATGAAAAAAAACCCTCCTTATCTGATTATTTTTCTCTCCTGTGGCCCTTAAACTCTTCTGTACTTTAGTATGTAGTGTAGTAAAAATAAAGATTATGCCTACACTTATATGGCCATTTAATTTTCTATACCCATGTTTTTTATGACTTATTTTCAAGTAATTGTGGGCTTTTTAATATTATAATTTTGGCCTTGAAGACGCTAAAACCTATGTTGCTTCCAGTACTGGCAGTTGATAGTTTGGCTAAATTGACCTTGTAAACAAATGTGTTCATTCTTAGCCTACATCTTAACATTTGGCATATGTTTTTTCATCAGACACTAACCCTAACCCGTGAGACTTTACATTGGTAGGCTACACATACAGCTCTGGAAAAAATTAAGAGACCAGTCTGTATTTTTCTTCAATCTTCATCTCTACATTACTTAAAAGAAATGCTCTTAATTACATTTTAGGGCGGAATTTGGTAGAAATGTTGTCAGTAGTTTATAGAATAAATCCAAAATGTTCATTCTACTCAAACATATGCCTATAAATAGAAAACGAGAGACACTGAACATTTGGAGTGGTCTCTTAATTTTTTCCAGAGCTGTATATTCATATTAGATTTGCACTTGTTCAAATTGAAACAAATAATAATTATCCTGATGTATTTAGTTGGTATTTATTGACTCAGAAAAAACACAAATGTTATATACGGTGCGATTCAAATAAGAGGTTTGCAGCAGGATATAAAGTAATATACATTTATTTTTCTTTACAAATACAAATACAAATACAATAGAATTTCCTTTTTACATTATGAGTAAGAATGCAATAAACACAACATTTTATTGGAATATAATTTTAACAGACCCAAAGTTATTACTAGTAAATGAAAACGCAAAAGATAAAAAGGAACACATTAATGGAAAATAAAAACATGCAGACAACCTGTATGTGTCTTGAATATACTGCATAGCTTTGTCATTTTTTAAATGTATTGGTTAGTAAGCTCACAATTGTATTGTCATTGCACCTTACAGATTAATAATATAACCTTTATCCATATCGCACTTTTGCACAAATTGCTTTACAGACCGAATAAAAAATGTATAAATGAAATCAAGTAAATGCACAAAGAAATACATTAAAACAAAGTTAGAACATTATAATGGATATATGCATATTGCAGTAATGTTGTGATTTCAGTCTGCAAGTGGACCTGCAATGGGAAAGGTAAAAACATAAATATTAGACAAATAATTCAAGCAATTTATGGCACAAAAAGTTATTCAGGATTCACACATGATCAAATGCACATTAATTTGTTAATCTTTATAACAACAGAAAATGTGGTATCATTATCTGAACATAAAAGTGAGTGATTAACTTTTTTTTTCAGCTGCACAGTAGTTTTTTTTTGTGTTGAGCAACATTATGTGAAACTACCGTATATCTGTATGACTGCTTTTTTACTGTATACCGTGTGTGACATATTCCTATGCAGTGTAAGGACCACTTAGCTAAACCAGCCATACAGAGGGCCAAAAGCACACAGCCTTTTGCTCTAATGACAAAATGGCAGTCATTGGAACACAAACTTTTTCAGGCACTTTTCGAGGTACTTTCATATTTATTAAAGTAATTAATAATTTCGATACTTTCTGAAACCAGAATCGGTCTTAATTAACATGTCACCGTTACTTAAGCAATATCACACGAGAGGGAGCATGTTGTCGCTCTATATCAGCACCGCTCGTATTATTCAGCAGCCTGAGTTTATCTCCACACACTATTGTTGTCTTCAGTAACGTGAGTGTGAGTGACTACCGCACACTGTCTCTGTCTGTGTGTGGCAGCGATGCCCTCTCAAAGGGGAGAGACTCGCCACAGTCAACCTGAGTCACACACACACAGTTTACAGAAGTGAAGCTCCGGCTCATCAGTGAGCGGACTGATTTTGTCAGTTTGGTGAAAAAGTCCATGAAGTCAGAGTGATGTTGTTCGCTAATATCAGCACTCCTTCAGAACGCTCTCGTCCAATCAAATCACTCGGTCAGAACCAACTGCTGTATAAAGTACATTACAGATTTGTCTAATTAAACAGCTCAGACACACCTTGAAGCTACTAGCTGCATCTGTAGACCACCTCTAGGTACTTGTGAGTTCCACGACAGGGGTCTCCAAACACAACGTTGTTTGCTCCGATGCTACATCTGTGTCTCCCGTCACAGCTGTAGATAAAGAGCTATGTTAGTGAGGCTTCAACGCAGATTTAATTTTTCATTTTCATTTAACTTTTATTTATCCTCGAGAGACCAATTGAGGGGTGACTCTCATTTTCAATGACGTCGAGTTCAAACAAATTCAAAGGAAAAACAACAATACATAAAAAATATTCAACGCAAATACATCAAATACACAACAACAGGTGAAGAGAAAAACAATTGAAACATTTACACAGTGGTGAAATTAAGTGGTAGCAATTAAAATTAAATGGGTGAAAGTACAATATAGCCTAATTAAAACAGTTACAGGTAGAGTTTGGCAGATTTAAAATAGTTTGTTTAAATTGGTTAAAGGATATGAAGTTATTTAGTTTAATTTGTTGCTAATCTGGGTCTTTCTAGTGTTTAAAAAAGACTCAGAACTTTACCGGTAAGCCACGGTCCCCTTCACGTTCCTTTTGCAGTTGGTTTTATTGGTCGCCCACCAAGGACGTCCCCAAGAACATGTCCTCTTGTTTGTCCGCCCGTACACTGCACTTTGGACTGATATAATGTGCCCATAACCTTAAACATTAAATGTTTTCAAGACAGACAGGAGAGAAATGTGTGTCATTAATGCAGGTCTTGAGATACGAGAGTTGAAAAATAATTATGTTAATATTAGTAATTGTGATCTTACAGTTCAGGTATGCAAAACCCGCCTCACATGTCACACGGTGAGCTGTCCAATCAGCTATGGAGAGAAATATTAAGAACATTTTCATCACTGCTTTTCCCCACTATCCCTGCGTTCCAATACCCATACTATCTACTGTTTAGTACTGTAGAAAAAAAAGATTTAGGATGTCCCGATTCTTGTGGCCAGATTTAGGATTGTTAGAAATACCCGGATGTCTACTACATCCGTCCGAGATTTTTTGTGTTGAAAACAGCATTCTATTTGGGCGATTCTGACCCATAATCCAGTGCGCACCTGAAGTGATGTCACATTAACAGAGCCTCCGTATGAAAACAAACAGGGATGCGACGGATATAAAAGCAAGAGGCAAGATAAGATCAAGGCGCAATGTTATGATGAAATAAATAAGTAAAAGTATGTCCCAATAGTATGCCTACTGCATCCTAACTAGATTTTTTTTATAGCCGGATGTAGTATGTAGAATAGAAAAAAGAAAGAGTATGCGATTCGGAACGCAGGGTAAGACCTCAAAGGCTTTCTTGTAAAGCCACTTGATATGAAATTGAAGACCAATTTTTTTTTTTTTGAAGATTATTTTTTTTTGCCATTTTTCATGCTTTATTAGACAGATTTTTTTTGGAGGGACCGAGATGAAATGGGGCAAATAGGGGAATGACTTGCAAATAACAACCCGGGCCGGATTCTAACCCGTGAACAAACATAGAATTTTTTTTTTATATAAATGATTTGTTAACATTTTCAAATTATGCATTGGAATTATTATAATATCTCTCACACTCAGATATTTACCTGCTGTCAGTAACACACACGCTGCTACAAGCACTGCAAGATAAACACACAGTCAGACATTTGATACAAAGATAACAGAACCTCACAGTATAATAACACAATAAAAGGACCATTGACAATGAATTCTACTCGCAAATTAATCCAAAGTGCAAAGTTAGTTGTGGTTTCAAAGCAGGGTCAATAAAATACGGTTAATTATAAATGTAGTTTGAAGTATGAGAGCCATAAAACTGATACACTGAGTAGTAAACCACAGAGGTGCAAAACATTCAACTAAACTTTTTGTAGTTAAAATGATAATAATGCGATTTTAAGGTGCTTCAAGGAACTTTCAGTTTGTGTTAATTCTTGCGCCCCCCTTTGGACCAAAGCGGTAGTGTTTTTACTACGCCAGCTGTAGTTCCTGGGTGAGCGTACCCATGACAAAGGCATTAGGAAAAAAAACTTTGCACTCGTTTGCTGTTACATGTTATGTATGATCATTAGAGGAAAAATTAGAGACTGTCTCAGAAATATTTGAAAGTTCCTCCTAGCAGCTTTAAAACAGAGACCCTGCTTTTTTTTGTTTACATTCACAGAGCCTGCAGTTAGTTTACAAACATATTAATTGTATCATCATAAATCAAAACTAAATTATGTTGAGTAACCTGGAACCAAATTTAAGACTAGAATATGTTTGTAAACCAAACTATGGGCCCTGCTGCTGTAAACAACAACAGTGAAACAGTAACTTTTCAGGAAGCTTTAGAACTTCAAACAGTGTTCCAGGGATCACATTTTCCTGTGAGGAAAGTCAAGTTTGTTTATTCAGTTAAGAGAATATACCTTAGAAAATGTTCTCTTCTCTGACACACACAAAGTTGCATAGTGCACCTGTAAGTACCAACAGTGCTTAAAGTGCTGGTGTTATTGCATCATACTCTATACTCTTTCATCAACAAATCCCTTTCTAGATATTCCTACATAAAGCTTGATGCTGTTTAGAAGTAGTTGTACTCACACAGTGTGATGCTGAGTCTGGTCGGGAGCATGGTGGTTGAAGATCTAAAGTCAAAAAGTCAAAGTCAAATTTATTTCTATGGCACATTTAGAATTCAGTAGACCAAAGTGCTGTACAAGATACAATACAAAACAACATATAAGATAAATGATTTTTTTTTTTTTTTTTAAACATAGGAGTGTCAAAAGCTCAACTTGTGTAAAGGCCAATGCAAAAAAAGTGAGTCTTCAGCAACGTATTAAACTGGTCAATAGACTGGGCAGTCCTTAAATGGTAAATGACTTATGTAGCGCTTTCTAGCCTATTTTCTCAGCCCCAAAGCGCTTTATATTTCTTATCACATTCACACACACTTATACACCGATGGCAGTATTAAACTCAGGGGAAGAGACTTGATGGTGTTAGGATCTGCCACACCTCATATTTATACGTTTCACACAATGTCATGAAAACACTCAAAGAAAAAAGCTGATATTCCTATAAGTTTGATAATGTGAGAGTGTTAAAAGTGCATTGTGTAAAATGTATTGGCATTTTTCAGACAGAAAAGAACATCCATAAACTAGAGGAATGCATTGCAGACAGGGTTCTACCATAGAGAATGCATTGCAGACAGGGTTCCACCATAGTTTAAATGATGTTTTTGTTTTGTTTTGTTTTGTTTTTCCTTGCCGTGCACCATTGCTTTGTTTTGTGATGATTTTAGTTGAATTGTGTGCTCCATGCCATGTGCTATGGCCGTGAGCCGTAATAAATAAATGAAAAAAAGAGAATGCATAGCAGACAGGCGCTGCGCCTTGAAAAAACGCTTTTGGTGGACGCGGCCCCTAAGGCCGTTAAATTTGTCTGTTCATTAAAACACACTGGTACTCATTAATTTAGGCTATTACTCTCCACTTCTACCAAGTCTGAAAAATGCCAATAAATCTTACACACTGCACCTTTAAGTTCAATAATACAATAGTTAGTGAAATGGATAAATTGCCTTAACTACCTTAATATCCTTGACTCCACAGATGTCGGTTGGTCTCGGTGAAGACGTCAGAAGAAAGATGTTTGATTTGCAATAATAACTCTGGAGTGGAATCTGCAGGAGAACTAACTTTTACAAAGAGTAACCGAGTCTTTAAACCATTTCTAAAGAAAGAGGTTTGAACTGCTCTGTCCAATCATATCCCAGTATCCTCAACTTACCCCTTTTCATCACACATATGAATACCTCTAGGCCTATTTGTTGTCAATATGCCACACATTTTTTGATTGGTTATACAAATTCTCATATCAATTCTTATATCAAACAACAAGTGCAAAGTGCATAATATCCGGTCTACGCGGCTAATTCAAACCATTGTTTTATGGTAGCTTACCGGTCGAGATGTTATCAGTCATTAACATCTCAATTTACCTTGTATTGTAATGTCAGCATGTATTTGAGTGACACACTGGCCTATATTTAGTCCTTAGAGAATAAACAAACGTGTGTGTGTGTGTGTGTGTGTGTGTGTGTGTGTGTGTGTGTGTGTGTGTGTGTGTGTGTGTGTGTGTGTGTGTGTGTGTGAACTACATTGCATGTGTGTGTTCAATTAACAGTAAAGCGACTTAACTTAACTTAAACACATCAGAATTTGACACAGACAAAAGAAGAATTTTTTCAACAAAATATGAAAGTACACACATACAGAACAGTGCAAACACATGATACATTTTTATATTTCTCGATTGCAGCTACTCCTTCTCTGACGCAAAGGAATATTGCAGTGTAAGCAGTTTCACAATAATAATAAAAGGCTAATAACAAGCTAACAGAATATCCCAATACTAAGTCTTTATTCTCAAAATTGTATTTCTATATTTATAAGCCAATGTCACAGAAAGATAACCTTCACAAACTTCTAGAGAATCTCTCTTTCAAACACACACACACACACACACACACACACACACACACACACACACACACACACACACACACACACACACACACACACACACACACACACACACACAACAACACACCACACACAACACACACAACCACAACACACAACACACACACACACAAACACACAACATATTTCTAATTTATTCAAATCTCAACATTGTGACTTTATTCTTGCAGCGCGCAAAGGCCTAGTGAAATAAAAACCGTCCTTCTCTCCTGTGACCCTTATACACTTCAGTAGAAAAACAAGCTCCGAACTTGATTGTTAAAAATTAACGGGCGTGCGGTAAATGTAGGACGCACTTCCTTGTGGCGATTCCCAGATATATTACATTAGATTAGATTCACTTTGTTTATTGTCATAACACAGTAAAATGATTACAATGCACGTGTCGGCCCAAATAGGCTTTGTAGTGTCACATTAATAAGTGTAAGGGCAGGGTGTCATACAGTATGAGATAATGAGACCACATTTGCTGTTGTTATAAAGATACATATTACTGGGCATTTAGAAAAAATCCAATAAAAATAATTATAATTAAACTATTTGATTATTGTGCATTTGATCATGTGTGAAGATGTGTTTGTAAAGTCTGAAATGCTGGTTAATAAACAGCCGTCCTGAATAACATTTTGTGCCATAAGTTGCTTACATTATTTGTCCAAAAATGTAATTTTTCACCATCCCCTTCAAGTCCATTATATACATATATCAACTATTATTTTACTTTACATTTTTCAACATGAGAACTTGTTTAATGTATTTCTTTCTGTATTACCTGATTTATGTATACATTGTCTGTAAAGCAATTTGTGCAAAGTGCGATATGGATAAAGGGTATAACTTGTATTATTAATCTAGCAATAAGGTGCAATGACAAAAATGTGGCTTAACCATTACATTTTTTTAAAGACAAAGCTATGCAGTATATTCAAGACACGTACAGTTGGCTGCATGTTTTTATTTTCCTTGATGTGTTTCCTTAACTCTGGTCTGTTAAAATTGTATCCAATATAAAATGTTGTGTTATTGCATCTTACTCATAATAATGTAAAGCACTTTGAATTGTATCTGAAAGGCAAAATAAACTACATCTTAATCCTTGCTGAACAACTGTTTTTTGAATCTCACACCGTATATAACATTTGTCAAAAATACCAACTGAACACTCAGGATAATTACTGTTTGGTTCATTGAACAGGTGAAAATCTAAAATGATATACACGCGAAAAATTAAGAGACCATCTGAATTTTTCTTAAATCTCCATCTCTACAATACTTATTGAAAATGCTCTTTTGTCAAAAAAAGTAGTCTAGTGGAATTTGGTAGAAATGTTGTCCAGTAATTAATATACAAACCAAAATGTTCATTGACTCAAACATATGCCATTGCCTATCAGTGATTCTAGAGAACCGAAAAGTGTATTGGGCTACATTAGCCAACAGATTTTTGAAAGCCATTATATGACTTGTTATGAAACAAACTACGTAATGTAACAATTCTACGCACTGCAACCTTTAAACGTGTATAAGACATTTGAAATGAAAGGTAGGCCATATAACGCATGCACACAAACAGCAAGCACACACACAACACACACCACATCACACCACCACACACACACACACACACAACGTGCAACACAACACAACACACACACACACACACAACACAACAAACACACAACACACACACAAACACACACACACACAACACACAACAGGTGTTACTTGTTAACTGTTTGTGCAATTGCTGATTAAAACAAAGTTATAACCATCTTCTTTCTGTTTTCACTGGCATCAACATCCATAAATATTAATATATTACTGCCTTGTTCTTCCTTGTAGTCTCTCTCTCTCTCTCCACTCCACTCACTCTCTCTCTCTCACTACACACACACACACACACACACACACACACACACACACACACACACACACACACCACACACACACACACACACACACACACACAGGCCTAATACTAAAAGAGAACATTCAAAACAGTATGTACATATAACAATACGTACATATAGTCGTCTATAATAATAAATCTCTCACACAAACACACAGTGACTTGATGTATTTTGTCTTTAAGTCTGATTCTACACATCATTGCAAGTTTCCCTGGTGGTCTAGTGGTTAGGATTCGGCGCTCTCACCGCCGCGGCCCGGGTTCGATTCCCGGTCAGGGAACTACTGTTTTCCTCTCGCTAACTTCACCATAGTAACACATTTGAACGGATAAACCGATAGATTAAAGGTTCAGTAAGCGATCGGTACTCTTAAGCTAACACTCAAACTAGATACAAATAAATATAAATCCTCTGTCTAAACAATTTAAACATAGGCCTACTAACTTAAAACTGCCAAACTCTACCTTTAACTGTTGCAATAAGGCTAATGTTGTACTTTTACTAATTTAATTTTAAAGGTGCAGTGTGTAATATGACATCATCAAGAAAGTTCTAGAATGCAACACTCCCTGGGTAACCCCAACCCTTTCGAATAATAACAGAAGCTACAGTGGCCTTCAAGGACAAGAACAATTCTAAATTTTAAACAATGCACATGATGACATTCCAACTATGACTCTTTCAAGATGGCGGCACTAGGCCTTGGTCCAAAATATGCAGAAATATGGACATATATGAGACCCTTTCTAAAGAAAAAAAAATATTCAAAATTTTTTCCAGCTATTATGCACTAAATTAAATGTACTTATGGATATTATAATTACTTTCTACAAAATCTGCTAGGAAATAAAACCCAAAATTCTACACACTGCAGGTTTAATTCCAGACATTCTACATATCTGTCTAAACAGATTTTTTTCTTCTCTTGACCAGTTGTTTTGTATTTGATGTATTTTCATTGTGTATTGATGTATTTGCGTTGAATATGTTAATGTATTGTTGTTTTCCTTTGAATTTGTTGAACTCGACGTCATGAAAATGAGGTCACCCTCATTGGTCTCTCGAGGATAAATAAAAGTAAATGAAATGAAATGAAAATATGTGTATGGTGTTGTAAATAGGTGACCCTCAATTGATCTCTACATATAAATAATAAATAGTCATCAGAGGAAAAAATTAGACTGTTTCAGAAATATTTAAAAGTTCCACGTAGCTACTTTAAACCTGCAGTGTGTAGAATTTTGGGTTTTATTTCCTAGCAGATTTTGTAGAAAGTAATTATGTATGTATAAGTAGATTTAATTTAGTGCATAATAGCTGAAAATGTTTTTGAATTATTTTTTTTCCCCTTAGAAAGGGTCTCATATATGTCCATATTTCTGCATATCTTGGACCAAGGCCTAGTGCCGCCATCTTGAAAGTGTCATTGTTGATTCATCAGGTGCATTGTTAAAATGTAGAATTGTTCGTGCCTGAAGCCACGTAGCTTCTGTTATTATCAGAAGGGTTGGGTTACCCAGGACGTGCGTTCTAGAACTTGTAGAACTTTCTGATGATGTCATATACACACTGCACCTTAAGGAGTAAAAAAAAACAACAAATCAAAACGCCACTCACTCATTTTAAAGGAATGCTTTATTGATATCCAAACATATACAACAAAACCCAAAAGTGTTTTTTTGAAATTAATTCACCATAATCTTCCAGATCGGATCTCTTCATATATTCTACATCGGCTAAAGACCCGGGACCTCAAATAAAGCTATAAAGTATCTAACGTTCCATTCGTTGGCACCCAAAAAACAAAATTACATTATTTATTTCTATTCGCAATCATCCCCGAAAATAAACTGACTGCAGCTTCAAAACAGGCGACTGCTACACTGCAAAGAATACGCTGTTCATTTCAGTTATACTTTCTTGTACACAGTGAGAAAATTGACAGAATTAAATCACTTTTTGTAAGAAAACAATTTTTAATTACAAGTTGATTCTAAAGCAAATTATGTTGAGATTATTTTTTTTTTTATAGTGAGCATCTGTGTATTTTTTTCTCATATTGGCAAAGCAGAAAGTAAATTGATTCCATGAGATTTAGACAGGCAAGAAGAAGGATTTTTTTTGTAACATATGTTTTAAATATTTTAAATATTGGCAACTTGCTTTGTGTGCTAAAGTGATGGCAAAAAGTATTCTGTACAAAATAAAGGAAATCAAATAAAAGCTAAATCTACTTCTCCTAACAGACAGAAAAGCCAAAGAAAAAAACTTAAATTCACCTAACAGGAATATATATATGTAAAAAGGTGCTACGAGGAACTTTTAGTTTGTGTTCATTCTTGCATCCCCTTTGATAAAGCGTAGTGTTTAACTACGCCAGCTGTAGTTCCTGGGTGAGCGTATACCCATGACAAGGCATTAAGAAAAACTATATAAAAAAAATAGCGTTCTTTGCACTGATGGTCTCGTTTGCTGTAACATGTCATTTATGATCATCAGAGGACAAATTAGACTGTTTCAGAAATATTTAAAAGTTCCTCGTAGCACCTTTAACTACCAAAACACAAACAGAATACACTTAAAGTTATGGTACACTGGCAGCAGCTTGATGGGAAGTGTTTGTTTATAAATGGTGAATTTTAATTTCGCCACTATCACAGTCTTTTTAAATTTGTTGCTCAAGTTGTTGGTTCACAAACTAGTTTTAAACCTTTGGGAAATTTTGGCTTAATTATTATTAATGTTAATATAAACTTATATTTCTATTTACTGCCTCAATTCAACACCAAAGCTGAGTTGGGACACGCAAGCAACATGGGTTAAGAAGATTTTTGGCAACTTTTAAACAAAAAATGCCCAACAATTTAAATATTTGGAGACAATTTCTGCATTTTCTTTCTTCCAAGAGTTGCCCTGTATGTGTATTTTTTGTGTGGCAATATTGCCCTTGTAGAACAACTACAGAAGCAACTTAAAAATGTGCTTTTTAAAGGAGAAAAGTGACACACCAGTCACCGTTTCAGAGGCTGTTTAGTTTAGTTTGTAAGCGTTTCCGTTTAAGACGGTAAGAGCAAGCAGTGAAATGTGTACATAACGTTTGTGTTAGTTTGGCCTGTGTGTGTGTGTGTGTGTGTGTGTGTGTGTGTGTGTGTGTGTGTGTGTGTGTGTGTGTGTGTGTGTGTGTTTAGTAGCATCGAGTGTGTTTAACTGGAACTGCATTTGTGACATAAAGGGTTGTTGTGCGAAAGTAGTTGCTATGGCAGCGAGATATTTTTTTCAATGACACATTTTGTTTTGGACAAAAAAAAATTCTACATATCTTAATGCTAACTCCCCTTCCTTCAATAGAACCAGTACATACAACTGGGAAAAAAAAAAAAAAAAAAAAAAAAGAGCAAAGAAACGTTTTCATTTCTACCAACTAAATCATAACAGGTGAACTATTTAAAGTGAATAAGGCCGTTAAAGAAGCATTGACATTCACCAGGTAGTGTTTACAGAGCAAAGCATCGACACACATTGACTCTCTGTGTGTTAAAGGTGGAGTCAGTGATTCTGGAGAACACTTGTTGTCAAAATCCCTTTTTTGCCAAAATCAGTGAATATCTCCTCATGATCCACTACCTGTCTGTACTGTGTGTGCTGAAAAAAAAATCCAATGTTAATAATACACAGCCTAGGCTCTGTAAATGGGCATGTTGCTAGCTACAGTGGGCCCTCCTTTGTTGACATACCCTTTGATTCTGACAACAAGCGTTCCCCAGAATCACTGACTCCATCTTTTAAAATGAAACCAGTTTGATAATGTTCCTTTCTTATCTCCGCCTCCATCTTGCTTTTTTTTTTTTTTTAAACCTCAACCCCCCAACCTGAAAACCACCGTCCGGCAGCCTCAGTGACTTAAAGGCCCACTTCACCGGTTTGAATATGAAGGTGTATTGAACTCTGAGATCCTATGTAGTATAAATGTGCAAAAAAAAATTGTGACATCACAGTAAGAGAAATGTAGTGTTAGACAGTGAGACCATAAAACACTCTTTCTGCCTTTTCTCAGGCTAGGATGAACCAATTTATTTATTTTTTTTTTTGCACATTTATACTACATAGGATCTCAGAATTCAATACACCTTCATATTCCCACCGGTGAAGTAGGCCTTTAATAGACTTAATTCATAATATATATTTATCACATATTGATAAAAGTTATGTAAAAACATTATGCAAAGCAGTGTAAAATAGTTTTAATACAAAATGGTTTAAGGTTTTTTTTTATTGTACATCCTAGGGTGCTTTTTTTTATATATTTTTTTTTAAACACAAGACTTGGTTGGTCTTTGCGTTGTTGGTGAGATGAAATATGCACATGCATGTAGCAGTAAAAGGGTTTAGAAGGGTTGAGATGTTCTGGCTCCTGCCTTGTTACAATGTATTATGTGATAAAATGTCAAAATTCAAAACGTTTTCACTTCATTTTGTAATAAACAGCCTGAATGTAGTAATATGTGAGAAATGTCTCTGCACTTTGTAGTAAATTATTACACAATGTGTCCTTTTCTAATACTAATATTTTGAAACCCTGTTAGCTTGAAGGCAGAGGTGTGTGTGTGTGTGTGTGTCTGTCTGTGTGTGTTCAAATTTTGGCTGGTTATAACAAAATGCGTCATGCTATATGTTAGTAAAAAAGAAAAAGAAAAGAACTACCGCATGATTTAATAATTTATTACAAATGGCAGAGTATATATAAAGCAGATGTTACTACATAAAGAAGTGAAAATTTATTCGAATTTTGACATTTAAATTCACAATTCATTGTTCCATAAAGCATTTTTTAAATAACTCCCTCCTCCCCATTCAA